>SJVG01000167.1:0-18115 GCA_034774675.1 Scedosporium minutisporum
CGATGGCCACGAAGAAGTCGCGAGTGCGTCTGTGGCATCGTTTCGGGATATTGTTGACATTAGGGACGGGCTTGTGCGTGTGGCGTGCGGAGGGGTTTGGGACTTCGTGCGCGGTGACGGGGTTATGAGACGGCATCGGGGGGGCGTTCATGTAACCTCCATAGGCAGGCTGGCTGGGCGCACCAGCAGTCCGGGGACGTTGAGACCCAGCAGCAGCGCCATATGGGTTGGATCGAGCACCACCTAGCTGAGAGAACTGCTGGGCAAGGCCGGTGTTGGGGTCGTTCGTGCCAGGGGTACCGGACCGTTGTTGGTAGGCAGGATTTTGTGCGGAGGCGTAGGCGGGCAGGGCCTGCTGGCCTTGATATTGCTGTTGATATTGGTTCTGGACAAAATAGTCCTGCTGGCTGTAGCCCGAGTAGCCTTGCTGAGGGGGATGCAATCCCCCCGCTTGCTGGGCTGGCTGCTGCGACGAGAAGACAGGCTGGGGGAAGGTAGATGGGGTCGTGGGGTATGTTCGGTCAGGAGCTGCCAATCGCTCGTTATTGTTCCCAAAATTGAGAAAAAGACGGTTGTTGTTGGTATTCCCGTCCATTTTGACTCGAGGGTCTAGCCGTCACGATTCTGCTGTGTTGGGCTGATGGGATTGTCTCTGTTATCGTGAGAGGGCGGAGGGGGGAAACAGCACGAGGATTTCGAGGGGCTCGGGCTTTTAGAGGGACGAGCCTGGAACCTATGCCCAAAGCCTCTCCTATAGAAGTAGTCGGAGGTGGTGTTGTGCGGGTCGTCCCAAGCACAGGGGGTTTCCACTTCAAGGGGGAGAGGGGGTTAGATAGGAGGAGTGTGTGAAGGAGCACTCGGTTCTTCTGCCAGCTCCGTACAAATGCCAAGTCTTGACTGGATGCGAGTAATTATTTTTCCAGAATTATCGCAACACTGCAAGGGAGCACGTAAATAGCTTTGAGTATACTTTTGACTGACCCTGACCGTCAAGATTTCTCCCTGGGGTTGATAATAACGAGCTGATAATAACGAGCTCAGGTTGTGAAAAATCGGTGCTAAAATTGATTGGTATTGGTGCTGTGTTTGGAGCTAAATTTGACGTATCGGCTGTACTTTGCAGTGGACTAGAGTGGATTGAATAGTGTAGGCTCAGGGGGCGATGATGTTGATGTTGGCCGTTAGCAGCCTAGCAACCAGTAAGGGCCGGGCTAGTTTTGGGCCAAAAGAACAGAATATGTGTTGACGAAGCGATCGGATTTCTTCAATGCTATCCTGGATGGATCAATTGTTTTGTTTTCTGAGAGAAGAAGAAACTGTTTGTAGGAGGAAACTTTGGAGATCCTACCCCTTCTCTCAAGGAAATTAGGGGAATAACCTCAACCTTGAGTCTAACAGGAGCAAGGGTCCTCGAGGCTTTTTAGCTTCGGAAGGGTCTGTGATTAAGACAGGGTGAGTGTGTGTTGTGTGTGAGCCAAGGAAGAGGAGGGGGGAAATGCTACATTGATTAACAATGTACTTCGTACAAGTTCCTAAGTACTTCGACTGTGGTGCACTTTCACCTTCTCCATTCCCCCTTTTGGGCTGCTCTTTCCTGCAGAACGGAATCTTAGTGGTCAGATCGAGCCAGCCTTGGTCCAGGACTCTAGGTCCATCGATTGATCCAGTCTGTCCAAGTTGTTGCCAGGCAGGTTGCCAACTCCCTAACACTGGTATCCACTATTGTGGAATTGTGGGAAGACTCCGAGCAATACTCCGTGCTCCAACTGGTCTGCTTCTCGTACTTCGTACAAGTATCTCAGTGCACGAGGCAATGAGACAACGCCAACGAGACAACGAGACAGACAGAGGAATGGGTCGTGGACGAAGTAAGGAGGAGATCGAGTGGACGAAGGACGAGACCACCACTTAGAGCTCGAGAATGGGAAAATATTTGATCAAGCCAGGTCAACGGCTCCTCTACTCACCAATCGCCATCGCCTTCAACGGCTTACCATTGCATTTATACACGATCAACGGCCTATCAAGAGCTCAATTATATTACCGGCCCGATATCAGAACATCATATTCGACCTCTCTCTTGACTTCCCAACCACCAGCGTTCAGGAACCGCCAGTGTTAGGAATTGATATTTAGGAACCTAACTCGGAAATCAATAACGGCCAACCACACGGCGATTCCCAATTTCCTTTTTGCTGCTGCCCATTCTTGTCTGATGCCCTCAATTCCTAACAATTCCTAACAACTCCTAACACACGCCGAGGTGTGGTGCACTGGCCCTCATACTTAGCTGTCTGGCGCTTCCCTGTGCAGATCGAGAAGCGCAGCAGCCGGTCACACCATGGGCCTTTCTCCGAAAGCTGACTGAAGCACTCGTTGATTGACCCAACGCCATGCCTTTGCTGAAGCTTGCGAAGTAATAGACCAACAAATCTCTTCTTGCCTCAGAAATGGCCACTCTACAGGGCCATTCTAGCCTAAATTCACCGCGCCGTCAACGCCGCCATTTCCAGGTCTTCCGGGCGGTCAGCGGCATTCACCAGCATTCGAAAGGGTACATGCATAGAAACGGGATGGAAGCTAATCTGGAAGCAACCGTTGAGGATCCACGCGAATGGGATCGATAGCCGACAGCTGTTGTTCAATGTTGCATCCGAACCTCGTGCTCTTGCTGCTTCTGGCATACCGCCACATGGGCTCTTGCCTGTCAACCCGGCGAAAGCGAAATGGAATAAAGTGGAAATTCGCCAATACACCGTAGAGTCGAGACACAAACCGGCTGCTGCAGTCAGTGTTGCATACGGCCTCGGCTTCGAGTGAGCACGAAGCACATCACACACACCTGCCTCCGATAGTTCACCCGTGGCGGTGTGCTATACCACCTGCCAATACCACCTGTCATCAGAATCGATATTGTTTGGTTTCAGGACAAGGATTTGCAACACTAAATCACGAGCTTGAGTGATCCGACCCGAGTGGATCACCCCTCGTCGTGTCCGTTGCGATAGTCGCCTCTCCGCACAGTGCCGGGTGCAGAATTTCGCTACCAGCTGGCAATTTTGGCCCTTAGCCGTCAACAAGTGCAGATATATACTGATAAGAACCGATAAGGAAAATACGGAGCAGGGAGAAAATTATTCGCGTTAGCCCATCCAACCTTGGTAAAAAGCTCGATTCCATCTTGACGAAAGATCGTCGACCACTCTGGGTCTCCCTCAAAACTTGAATATCCTTAGCTACATCGCAAGCGCACGACCGTTCGGCTTTACGAGCCCCTACAATTTCCATTCAGTTCCCTACCGAGTGAACTTCCCTCAAGAATGGCTGACCCAAAGCCGCCCGCCGAACTTGTAAGCCAATCTATAAATACTCGGCTCCCTTCTTCCCTCGATCCTCACTAACAAATTCCAGGCGGCCGCGGCAGGCACTGCAGGACCTTCGGCGACGGCCGCCGCCTCCGCGACGTTGGGATCTTCCGCCGCAGCCAAGGCTGCCAAACCGGCCGGTAACCCTGCCCTCCGAATGCTCGGCCTCCCCATGCTCCCCAAGAAGCTACCCTCACGTAACTGGATGATATTTTGGGCCATCACGACGAGCTTATCCGCCGCCATCATCTACGACAAGCGAGAGAAGAAGCGCGCTACCGCAAAGTGGGCGCGTGCTGTATCCCACCTTGCGCAAGAGCCTCTCAAGGATGCCAACGAGTTGCCCCGCAAGATCACCGTCTTCCTAGAGAGCCCGCCCGGTGACGGCTTGCGTGTGGCGCAAGATCACTTTATCGAATACGTCAAGCCTATTCTCCATGCTTCGGGCATCGATTGGGAGTTTGTCCAGGGGAGACAGCAAGGAGATGTGAGAGCCGCTGTGGCTGAGAAGATACGGCGGCAGAGGAAGGAACACGAGAGGCCGGAGGAGGATATCCTTCCTACGAATGACAAGGCCATATTGGAGTCTAGGGAGAGGAGTGGCATTCCCGAATACGACGGCATTAAGGGTGACCTTGTTGTCGGGAGGCATACCTGGAAGGAGTATATTAGGGGATTGCACGAGGGCTGGTTAGGCCCTCTTGATCCTCCTGCACTTCCGGAGGCTCCCAGTGCCTCCGACGCTCCCAGTGCTCCAGAGCCCGTTCAGACTCCACCAGTAGAGGTTCCAACTCAGGAGGCCAAGGAGGAGAACAAGACCGACGGCGGCACAGAGGCGAAGAAGGAGGAGCCCGAGAAGAAGGAAGAAGAGAAGAAAGAAGAGGACAAGAAGCCTAAGCGACCACCTCAACCTCCCCCGTACAATACGACAGCAGACTACGAGTCTTCGAGCATTCCTCTCCGCATCCCCCAGGAGTTCAACCCCTCGGCGCCGATCGAGTTTCCCCACGTTCTCGGCTTCTCGAATACCCTGACCAGATTCAAGTGGTTCCTTAACCGCCGCAAGCTGGCAGACAATATCGGCCGGGAGGTGGCCGCCGTTTGTTTTGCGGTTTCGCGCGACTGGCCCGAGGATGCCTCGGGAGACTACCCCCAGGTACATGCCCTAGAGCAGGAGGAGCGTAACTGGGTCAAGAGTGTCTGGAAGGACGAGCCCGAGGAGAAGAAGGACGACAAGAAGGAGGAGGCTAAGTCCGAGCCTCAACGCCCCAAGGAGAAGATCTGGCCCACTGCCATCGTGACGGACCCTCGTATCATGTCGCGTATGAGGAAGTTCGAGCTCCTACCCGAGGACGAGGCGAAATCGAAGGGCGTTGTCGTTCCGGAGGAAGAGATTGAGGGTTGGATTAAGGGAAGCTTCCGTCAGCTTTTCCGATGGGGCGCTTCGCAATGGCAGGGGAAGCACTGGACCCCCAATGTTGGAGACATTTCCAATGAAGAGTAGAGTGTCTAGAGTAGAAGAAGGTTTTGGGTTATTTCTTCCGCTATTCCGCGGTGTACAATATCGGGCTGGGGAAAGATGCGGAAAAAAAAATAACTACGGGCTTGCATGGATTGGACAGCCTGTATATGTACCAATAGATTCCACCCCCTCGTGTAATACGGAGTTTTCGACGGGGTTGCATATAGACTTAGACATGGCTGTCCATGATAGAGAATCGAACTCCTATTCTAATTTCATCATTCATCGTCGTCGTCATCAGACCCATAATCTACAAGTCCACCAAGCTTTGGCTTCACCAAAGCACTAGGAATCACCTTCTTCACCTCATCCTCCATCTTGCGTTTATCCCCAACCACTACTGCCTTTGACTCTTCCCTAACCTCCTTCACCTCGACCATCTCCTCCAATCCACTAACCCTCCTCCTAACCCCCTTAACAAGACTATCCTTCTCCTTCGCCCTCTTCCTCTTCCTACCCACCTCCCAATCTTCCCCGATCTCTATCGCATCCTCCTCCTCCTCCTCCTTCGAACCACTCTTCCGAGCCTCTCGAAACACCCTCAGCCCTTCTTCGGTCTCCCTCCTAAGCCTCTCCTCTTCCGCCCTTTTCGACGCGCGCACCTCATCCAAAAAGTCAATCTCGTCATCGTCCAGCGCCCGAAATTGGTTCCGTATCTTTGTCTTTTCTTCAAAAGCGGCTTGTTTGGCGGCTACAATTTTCCTCCGTCAACATATACCCCGCGTTTTCTTTTCCTAGAAAAGAAAAAAAGAAACAAGGAGAGGGCGAAAACGTACCTTTATTCGCTTGTAATATATCATACAAACTCTTCTGCTCCCCCGCCTCCTCCTGTTTCCTCACCTCCTCCCTCCGTTTCCTCTGCTCCTCGACTTCCTTCTGCACCGCTTCCCACTCGGCGGTGTTTTTCCCCACGAGCCGCTCGTTTTCCGCCGGAGCGGCTTCGACGCGCTCGCCGCTAGATAGATCGATAGCTCCGCTTGAGACGAAACGGGACGACATTTTGACCCCCTCTTTTGCTGTGACAAAATAAGGGCCTGTGTGGTGCTAATCGTCCGTTTCTTCTTACCTTTTACTTTCTCTTTGGAGTATTGAGCGAGCCTTCTGGAGGAGTGAAAACGCGCCAGGTGCCGTTATCAATTTCCCTGGCGGAATTTTGATGGGATGCTTGGAGAGGAATAAAATGGAGGATGGATTCGAATCCTCCAGAAACGAATAACCAGTAATATTAAAAATGTTAAGTTTTAGCAGGGCAATGCGTCGGCCTAAGGTTGGGGTTCACGCTCCGAAGTGGAAGGGATGAGGTGTACAAGGCTGAGTTTGGTGGTCATCAAATGAGAGGGCGTGTGATTATGGCAAGGCCACAGTTACATGATTTGATACAAGCTCACTCACAGTTACAAATTCGATTTTCAAGGAGAAACAGATCCACGCCTCAACATTCAGTATTTATTTACTCCAGCCTTCTCGGATGGGAGAGCTCTTATCCTACTTTCGTCTAATTTTCAAAACTTCATAAGTGCAGTTTCTAAAAGGTATGACCATAAAACCATCAACAACCAATTTTCCGAAGGAAAAGGGCTGCCTCTAATATTCATAGTTTTCTTCTCAGGATTCACCCAGTGCATCAGTAACGACGCGTGGGGGGTCCTCTTGCTATTGTGACACCCTCCTGCCAGCCCATTTGCAGACCTAGTTATCAACACCCTTCCAGTCCCAAGACAATGTCCCCAGATGAACATGGTAAAAATAAGGCCAATCCCCTTCTTGCCGGAATACAGGATCAATATGTCCACCGGAGAAAACAGAGAAGAAATAAAAGCGCAAATTGACCCGGGCCACAAACCGGCCCTTGAAATTCCATGGAGGGGGAAAAGAAACCAGAGGTTGTAGATGATGTGTAAGAAGCAGAAAAGAAAATCCCGTATTAAAACCCCGAACCATCCCAGTCCCAGGAAAAACAATCAAGTCCATTCTACACGATGAAAGCCACTCTAAACCAGGTCTTCGTGAGAAAGAAGAATGCCCAGAGAAGGTCGCACAGCATGGTCTGCTTCGAAGGGCTTCGCCGCAGCAACAACCCATTGATACCGTCAAAAACACCACCACGAGGTTGTGCGTGCCAACAGGCCAAATGGAGAAGGTCAAGGGGAAAAAAAAATCGAAGAAAAAAAAAAAGGGTGAAGATCAAAGTGAACATGAGACTTAAAACCAGTCGAGTGAAAAATGAAAACCGTATTTTCCTACCCAATGCAAAATGCATCGGAGCCGCCCCGTAATCCCCATTTTCCCAGTAACAAATGATCAATGTAGAAGGATGAATAACAGCAAGTAAATGAAGCACCCAATTAAAATCCTGGGTTCGAAAACTGATTTCAGCGCCAAATTTTGTACCAGTTAACGTCGTGAAAATAAACTTTTGATGTCCGGAAGCTCCAAATGATAGATACGTGGGTGCAGATTACCAATTCCCCACGAGCTGTGTCGGATTCGTGTTGCCGAATGCGACGATGAACGTGCCGGAGCGATGAATGTGAACGAGTACCGGCGAAGGTGCCAATGAGGCGTCATTATAAACCGTGACCTGTATCGCCGAGGTACAAAGGAAATGGACAGCGAACGAACGTGGCACTTTTGCATCCCAACTCCAAGATCGTCTCTAGCAAACGTGCCACATGAATTGTGCGGGGCCAAGTCTATCCTCGCAAATGGTGGGAAATCGCGCTCGTCGGGCTTGAACAGGAACTCTCGCTGGAGGATCGGAATGTAGACCTCGACAGCAACCAAGAGAATATAACTCCAGTCTCGAAGAAGAAAAAATAATAATGGAATAACGTCGTAAAAGCCAAGGAAACACCAGGGGAAAGATTAAAAGCCAGAAAAATCCACAGTCTATCGAGGACACCGAGTCCAGTGCAATGATTTCGTGAACCAGGAACCGAGAGAAGCGCCGAATAATGGAATGACAACCGTATACCATAAAGGAAATAATAGGAAACCAGATGAAAATATCGAAATGTCGTGTCGTCAATTTTTGAATTTGAAAACATCGGTTCTGTGCGTGACGGCAGGTAGCTCTGATCACCGGGAAATGGCGGATGGTTAGGCCACCGGTGGACAAGACGAAGCTCGTCCAGCAGTGGAAACGAAACCAGGCTTAACAACCATCTTGTGAGTATTCCGTTGTAATCGAGCCGGGAGCGCCGTCGCCCACAATTAGCCGAAAGTGTGGGTATCTGACTATGCAAAAATGTATATCGTGCCGGGTATGCCAGGTGAAAAACAATGTAGTGAAATGAGACGAAAGAAATAAAAGGAGCCAATATAATGTAAACATGAAATGGCCAGGCTGAAAAGATTCATGCCCGGCTTGCCAAAAAGTTATTCATAAACTCGAAAATTTTGTCGCGGAAGAAAGGCGTCGATCGTCGAACTCGTTCAGCCCATGACCGGCTGACTGTAACCATGGGGGACGTAGTAAGGCTGCTTCACCATGGGAACGGGGCAATGGGAGCAGTTGCACTCCGCGATTGCTGGGTCCCAATATGGGTAGTGACCGTGTCCATGGTGACGCGGATAGTAGTGATGGTGACTAGGGGTCTGGTGGTACGCGTTGTACTGCATGGCCGCCTGAGCAAACCAATCCTGATAGCGGCTGTTCGCCGAGGTGGCAGATGAAGCATAATCAGGAGTAGAGTATCCAGAGTCCGGAGGCGTGATGGGAGCTTGAGGCCCAGGCCTGTACTGAGGATGGACCCACATGGACTCCTGGCTGTGATAGACCTGTCTCTGGGCCATGTCCTTGGTGTTGTATCTCGACATATCAACCGAGCCAAGTACAGCAGGGCGTGTCGAAACGTAGGGAGGCGATGGGATATCGTTCGGACGAATGAAAGTTGTCTGGATGGGGCTGAGAGTGGCAAGGCGCTGGCTGGTTGCATGAGCAGCCTGGCGCTTCTTGGTGGCGAGCCACGTCTTCCAGTTCTCAAGCCAGGCTTGGTAGTCGTTGCTCTTGTCCAGATTGACGTAGAGTTGCCAGTGACAAGCGGCAAGCCACTCAGTCTCCAGAGCATTCAACTCGGAAACAGCGATGCCACTAACCTCAGACCATGACCGATTCTGGAAGGTGTTGTCGTCGAGGAATTTGCTGCCCAGCAGCAACGAAACCGTGAGCAGTCGCCAAACTTGGCCCTCGCTGGCCTTGAACGGGCCTTGAGCCTTGCAGGTGTTGATGCGCTTTGCAAGGTAGTTCAAACCGAGCAGGATCGTGGTGCTGGGGAGACGCGTCGAGGTGAGAATTTGCGTGACGAACTTCCTGAAGGCCGACGAAACTGCCGTATCAGGAGACACGACTCGCATGGACATCTCCGCCACGTATTCCGCCATGGCGTCGACCTCGTAGTCGAGGACAGCACACACACCGCCGGGCATGATCACGGTAGCCTGTGGTGGAATTGACGAGTGGTTGGAAGATAGAGACAACTTGAGACAGACGTCGCTTAGGCACCTGGAAGGGGCACTTTGCTAAGTGGACGGGCCACAAAAGATTCAGTGGTTTCCAAGGCCACGGCCGACAATCGCGGTGGGAGGGTGGGGAGAATTTAGTAGCCGACAGTCGCCATCAACAATTTGGTCGTTGTCGTCTGGGTGTTGGGAGAAGTGGATGTTTGAAAACCAAAGCAATCCAGCACCAAGATCGCCTTAGAAAATCGGAATTATGACGTGCAGGAAAGAGTTGACAGTCGGAAGAAGTGAGATCGAACTGCAGAACTGAACCAAAGCAAAGGGATATATATGCAGGACACAGCAAAAAGTTGGTGTGTGAGAGAGTTGAGGGAATGCGTAGGTCGATGAATAGACTCGAGACGGGTCGTCGTCAGTCGACTATCCTCAGAGAGTTGCCAGGATCGTTCTTGGGTCGAAGGTTTGCTCGAAGGTCGCTAGAATGAAACGGCGGACAGCTCGTAGGGCCAAACGGGAAGACGACGGTAAGGCTGGAGGGAGAAGAGGTCCGGAACTAGAAAAAAAGGGAGAGAAAAAAGAGAATCAAAACCCTGCTTGTGTGGAGGGATCAGCAAGACAGATCGAGTTCCTCCGTTATTGGCCGCTCCACACAAGAAAGAATTTTTTGGTGCTAAGTCGGGAAAAAAAGTTTGGCTTCGATATCCAGCAACCTGCCGAATGAAGAAGGCACCTTTAATCGACCCGAGACTCGGATTTTTCTTTCGGATGAGGGAGGAAACCTAAATCCAGGATGCCAAAGACGTCAAGACGGTCAAAAGAGTCGTCGACGATCGATGACGAGTTTTGTCGTGAAGGGGCGGATTCGGTTGGGGAGTTCGGATAGAGGGCGGAGGGCGAAGGGCGAAAGGCGAAGGGAGAGAGGAGGCATTCGAGGGTTGGGAAGGGAAGGAGTAGAAAAGGAAATTGAAGCAGGGAAGGAGATGGTGGTGGGTGGAGCCGATGCCCTGACCACCATGCAGCAATGGTTACAGTGGGTAGTGACCAAGACTGGTACGAGGATAGGTCAACTGGTGTATCGATCAATGTATTTCTCATCGCTGAAATGGGTGCACAATATGTCGGAGTAGGGGCAGGGTACTTCGTCCTTGGCGACTCGTCCTCATGTACTGGACCAGAGTAACCAAGTACTTTTCTACATTTGATTTGATCAAAGGTCCAAAATGTTGATTCCTCAAAACAACTTAGTCACCCCCAACCACAATGGCAATAGGTGGGTGGGTCATTGTCCAAGTCGCCCACCACCATCAAACTCGTTGAAATGAGGAGGTAACAGTACTCGGCTTCCGCACCTTTTGTCACCTCTCGCCACTCTTGGCACCGAGGTTGGCGCATCCTCTCAGGCTCAGGAATGCAGAGACTTGAGCAGAACGGGCTTGGAGTGCCTTCTAACCACACCACCCCAAAAAGACTCGGAGTTTGAATTCTCGCCCCCAGCACAGCACTGTTATCCTATCCTGGGAATAGGCTTACGAAGTACGAGAACAATGCGTGGATCGTCGCCACAGGATATCGTTCTGCAAAATCCGTCGTCATTCATTTTCCTACCTGTACAATTTATACATATATTTCTTGTGAGCAGTTCCACTGACTACGCTTCGGATTTCAAACCATCGAACGGTGCTCCTTACTTCGTACACAAGTACTGTCTCCGAACTGCATCGACTCTGATCCCCTTCCCATGCCCAGGTGCCTAGGCAGCCTGAATTCTCCCTCACAGTATCCATTTATACTTGTACATCGTACTTGGAAATTTATTGACAGGCGTTGCTGAGGGAGGTGGGTAGATAGCTTGCTGAGTGATGCCACACGGCAAGGCGTGACTATAGTGCCGGTCGTCAGGGGATGGGATAATGATGAGTGGGGTGAAAGAATTAGGCCCAGGATATTCGATTGGCACACCCCCATCAAGAGATCCTGCAGGAGGGCGATGGTTTTCAAAATGTCAGTGTTATTACATGGTAGTCGGTACACTGCTAGGAGGGAATTACCCGAAATCCAGCATCACTGACATTTCGTCCGCCCTTACGAACGTATTTACTTTGTACACAATAAGACAATATGAGTATGAAGGAAGTAAATGCGAGAGTCTCAGAAACAAGTATGAGATCACATACAAGTAGCCCTAAGTGGGTTCAAAGGCTTGGAGGAAGAAAGAAATCCGCCATGAAACAGCGCCGTCCTTGCTCAGTCATACTTGGCGCAGACCTTTGGCGCCCCAATGTCACTGAGCCTTTTTTTGCAGCTCCCGACGGATTGATGTACGAGGTATTATGTACCTTTTTCGGAATACGGGAGGATCCCAGAGTTACGGTTCAGCTCAGTCAACAGGATTCTAGCACCGTCGGGGATTGCATGGATGAAGAACTTCGTACTTCGTACTCTTTGTGTCATCTCGTCAAAACACTTGCTTGATTGATTTCGCGCCTCACTCTGTCTCGTATTTTTCGAGGCACATATTCATACGAACTTTTTTGAGCCCATCGCGATCCACCGGGGTGGAAAGAGAAGAGAGATTGCCATTTCTTAGAGACGCAATATTATCATAGTTCCTCATTTCTTAGCTTGTTTGGGTAAAGTTCAACATAAGGGGAGACGTCAGAACGAGCCGTACTGTGCGTCGATTACTTCAATACTGATGTCCAAGTTTTTTATAGTTGCTCAGCAATCGAGCACAGTTGGAGTCTGCTAAATTAATGACAATAATACGGTCCAACCCCGTGCTCTTCTCGCACGAGGTATTCCAACACTCTCCGTATTTGATGGGCAACATGCCGTCCCATGGCTGACATCGAAGTACATCGAGCCTAAATCAACCCACCAATTTCAGTACGAATACACAGGTATTGATCCACAGATGTACCTCAGCGCCTCGTGTTTCTGCCCATCAAGCATTACTTCATCCAGTGAAGCCTGGCATTGTCCATAAAGTACTTCGTAATACTTCGTACGTGGTCTTTGTTTTCATCCCATTTTCACCTGAGCTAGACGATCGACTTCGTATAAGCGAATATACTCCCGAGCAAGGCAGGAGGATTGCTACTATCCCGCCTTCCTCTGTTCCTCTACGCAATGCGAAGGCACCAATCGCAGGCAGTGTTGGTGGTTGGGAAACACTGAGGATGTTCTCTGACAGATACGGTATATGACGGCGATCAGGATGCTGATCGAGTCAGAATTGTGATTATTCCAAGTACTTCAGATCCCCTGAGACATGTTCTGTTAACGACGCGTTTTGACTGCACTGCACGCCTACGAAGTATTATTGGTTGTTACTCGGTACGTTAATCTCAATGTATTTTAGTGAACATTTAGTACTTCGTAAGTCGCCCTGCGCCTCGCACTCCTGTCTGGTGACTGGACTCCCTTCCATCATGGGATGCTATGGGCTGGATCTGGTACCACCTGTCACCTCCACATCCGCTAACAGTATACGTGAAGTTGAGTATGTAGTTTGGTTAACTTTTAATGTACTAGCCTAACAACCGAAACAAGTACACCGTCGTTCAACCATAGGAACATGCTGAAGAAAAGGGGTGGGCATCGGGGGGCAATGTTGTGTCAGCCCACGCCGCCAACCATTAATTTGGGATTCAACCACTTTCCATACCAAAACCACCCAACGGCATCGTGGTGTGGTGCACAATATTAGCCCAGTATCCTTCGCAAAGCGAGAACGACCAGGGAGCATTACAGAATATGCTAATTCCAGATGAAGGCACTCTTCCTCCAATCCCATTCTCGAATCCGTCGGTGAATTTAGATTCTGAGAGGACAGCGCGTTCTTTGTGATGGTGCACGGGTCATTGTCCGAGAAAGTCTGCCCTGACTCAAGATGTTCCAAAAAAGCAATGGGTGGAAGAAACCGGGGGACGGCCTCGGAACTCCCACACACTGGTCCTGCTTCCAGACGTTCCAGATCGATACCGATTTGGCATTACTTCGTTAGCGTTACTTCGTCGACGGAGTACCATGTAATTCTGGAAGTGTGGGGCAAGGGGGAACGCGGTCTCCAGCTTGCTTCCATCAATGACTGGCTCTTGACTTGCGTGCCGCTCGCTGGGCGCCTTTGCCTATGAGCGATCAAACTACGACATCACTAATCCCATTCGTCTCTCACCGCCAGAAAGAACCGGCTCGACCTTTTCTTTTGCCGCCTTCGCTTCATCGTTCCAAGTCCAACAGGGGAAATTGTGGGGCGGTTGGACAAGCAACTGGGGAAAGAATTAATCCTCTCCCGGGGGTTTAAACGTTAGTCTGGGAGATCAGATCCACCACCTGAGCTATCTCATGATAGGTACCAAGTAGGTGTTTTCAAATATAAAATGTTAGGAGATATACCCATTTAACACTTGATCTAGGATATGTTGGGTGGTGGCAATGATCTCTCGAACTAACGTTTAAACCCCCGGGAGAGGTTTACTTGCACTACTTCGTATGTAGTGGAGTGTACTTCGTAGTTTACTTGCACCCGGAACAAGATGCTAGAAAATGGCTCATGTGGGCTTCAAGAGATGAAGATACAACGCTTTGGGGAGACTAGTGAGACGAGAATCTCCTGGCATTTTAGGCCTTTTTTCCCCAAGCCGCCTTCTGCGTCGATGATGTTACGGAAAGACTTTGTTCTTCATCGACGGATGTAGTTTACCAACTCCTTCATATGCAATTTTTTGGGCGTGACCATGAGGTGGGCCGTCGTCCCGTCTTTCGGGAGAGCTCAAAAAAGAACGCAACCACAAAACTAATGTTCTGCGGGAATAGCGCCTTGAAATTTATTCGGGGCAGACCCGCAACGTCTTCTTGGAAATTGGGTGGACGAGATCCGATGGCGGATACAGTTCAATGTTTCCAAGGCGGGTGGCAGGTCAAGGGTTTTGTACTTTGTACCGAGGTATCGTTCCCGTCATGATGTCAGCCAGCTGGACAACAAAGCAGTTGGAGACACGATGTGTCTCCCATCGCCATGATCCACTGAGGCGGATGTCAGAGCGCAGATTGTTCACAGCAAGGACAGAACAAAGCAAAAGAGACACCAGCTCTCTAAGAAGTGTAGACTCCGATTCCGCAGACACAGAGGATCCAATCACGGTTCAGTGAACTCGAGGTCCCTTCCGCCCACTCGGTGAGAGATTTTAGCGCCGAATCTCCCTGCAACTCTGGCTTTGATGTGCAGATACCTCAAGCTCTTCTCTTCTTCCAGGCTCTTGTCATCCCCAGCAAATCCCGGATGTGAAGCCGGCGCAATAATACCGCCTGCATATGGAACCTGGAGTTCCCGACGGTTCAGAAGAAGGTGCAGATTATTACCAGGGACGAGTCCAGTGAGAATGCCCACGTTCCATCCAGAGGAACCATGTTGATGCCTGTGACTTTAGACATCAATATCAAGTCTATTTCATAGAGACAGGAAACAGAAATCGATATTAATGAGGCCAATATCCTGTGCGACGCTGCCTCTACTTTGGAGATTCGGATTGCCACTCACCACTGCAACAGAGGGCATCGCTTTCTGCCTAAGTCTGAACTAATAATCAAGAGTTGTGTTTGGGAAACAGTCCGCAGTCGATTCCACGAATCTCGATCTGGCCCACTCGATACAGATTTCGATCCCACCCTTTCTTGTTCTCTTTTTCTGCCCTGTTCGAGAACGCAACTCATGTGGAGACTGGAGAGTGTTCCTCCCACGACCATCTCGAAGGGAGAGGGGCAAAAAAAATTGATTAAAACTTTTCCCCAAGATCAATTTCACGCATCTACAAATCTAGCTACCACACTGCACTATCCCCCGCCCGATCAGCTGCTCAACATTTAGTATAGCAGGATTGGCTCGAAGTGTGAGGTCCAGTAGTGGGACCGGTCAAGCGAATCCGCCCGATAGAACCACGAAGGCTTGGACTGGCCGGTTGGACGTGAACGGAATGGGAAGGAGGTGGGAAAAAGTTAGATGCCACCCCGCCATCCTGCACTTTCTGCTAGAGTGCTAGGCAAACACTCACGCTTGAGATGCACGAGACGTACGGTCCCTCCACGACGCTGCAGGAGGCCAGAAGGCATTTCGGGGGATTCTCGTAAAATGATCTGCCCAATAAAGGCCGATTCTAACCAAATCGGCCGCGTGCCCACCGACGTATTCCGAAAGAGTGGGTGTGGGAATCCTGTCAGAATGGGGTCAGAGCTGCCTAGAGAAGAAGCTAGACCCTGGCTGGCAGTGGGGTATTTGGCAGCCACATCGGATGAGTATGCGGACTTGATGACACTATGCGACGAAATAGAACTTCTTTTTTTTCTTTCTCTTCTGACCTTGTGAAGAGGAAGAGAGACATACCTGCGGAGTATGAAGTACGAAGTATGTGGTGTAGTCTCGGTACGTATCTGAAGTACCGCTAAACATCCCGGTAAACCACAAGAAGCTTGCCACCAGTAACTTGCAAGGGAGAAAGGGCTGACGTGATGACAACGAATGGGAAGAGGAGTGAATCGGATGACCGTTAGCTGTGGTGCCTATCATCACCGGGCGCCTCTTGACCAAAGTTCAGAGAAATGAAGCTAAAACTAGCATCTTCATCGGCTCCCATGTTGGCCTCGAACCAACTCGGGGGGTTAATGTCGATCCTTAGTGTGTCGTACGAACCAGATCGCCTTCCAGGGCTACGAAGTCGTGTCCGAAGTGTGGTCTTTTCTGGTCTTCCACGTAAGAAAGAAATTTTTTTTCTTCTTTCTAAGAAAAAAGCATTCGTATCAGATGAAGGAAGTTTCGCGGACGAGGATTATAGGCTTGGGACCGCATCCTTGAGCGATCCAACGATTCCTGCTGAGTTGTTTGAGTCGGCTATGGGCGACAAATCTGCGTACAGGCTGAGCCAAGCCATCGATCAGCCCTCAACTCATTACTCATACATCCTTCGTCATTACTTCGTACTCCCCTTCCGAGGAACGTCTTCTCGATTGGGTGTTAATAATATGTGGACGCAACAAGCAGCCCTTCATAAAGAACGAATCTGCTTGTACAGTAGAAATCCTTCGAAGGGTGGACGGAAATCGGCGAAGAATACTTCAATGATGTACGAAGTACCTCGACCTCTTCTTCAGGAGAGTGTCAATGGATGATGTATTCGAGAAAGTCACCTCGATTGCTGTGGAGGGTACCAGGACGAAGTACTCTCAAACGTTTTACAACCGGCATGGTCCAAGAGTCGCTGGTGCCGCCGGCACATGACTACTAGAACGAACCGTCCATTTTGCCTCACTGTACTTCGTACCTCTGTACCTCTCAAACCACAATTGGAGACCCTGAGAATTCGATCCCAAGACTTCAATGTTCACAGTTCCATGACAAATCCCGTAAATGCGGCATCTGACGTCCACAACCCGCCCCCCAAGATGACGCGGATTTCGATGCCTCCCGCTCGGGACGGTCATGCTCGCGTCTGATGCTGTGGCGCTCTATGATTCTAGGAGCAGTTAATCAGTCGATCTCTGTAATCCTTGGGAGGATTCCGTTCGATTTACTTGTCCGCGTAGCCATCAAACAAGTTCTTGCCAAGGAGCATCAAGGGATGGAACATGGACCCTTTCAGGTAGCCTTTTAATTGGGGGCCTAGTGCACCTCGTAGTTACGTCATTGTCTGGATGGTAAAAGCTCGCCGCTTTCTGGTGCGTCGCAAGCTGCAGTGAGCACTATGCATACGCATGGGGACCCCACGACTCTCTCCTTTCGGCCAGGTCGACATCCTGAGTTTGCCTTTTTCCTCTTTTATTTTCATTTATCATACATGATGCTTGGCCCATGTGGTGGATGGCAAGGTTCGGTGGATGCGGGACGAGACGCCGGTTTCCTTTCCCCCTCTCTCCTAGTTTAAGAAGGTGCCTGCATTCGAGATGTATCACTACCCAAATTTGGGGGAAATATGGTGTCCCACGACTAAGAGCTTCGAGGTATGCCAAAAGGGAAAAAATGGCTCTCATTAGAGGCTGGCCAAGCAATGGCACATGCCATACGGAGGGGGGTAGCATCAAATGTCGTTGAAGAGGGGACAGGGCAGCTGCATCTAGAACCGAGGAAATATCAAGGATAAAAAGAAAAAAATCGAGCCATTTGCCGTTCAAAAATTTCGTAGTGCCAGTCCACCTTACCATTTCGACTACGACATGCAGCACTTGGAGGAGGGGCTGAGGCCTTTTCCGCGACCTAGAATTTTTTCGGGGTCCATCAAACATCGAGATGGTGGCTTAGAAAACAGAAAAAGCTGAGCGCCGCCCCAGTGCAAAGTTGAGGGGGAGCGGGTCAGACAAAGTTCATCTAGTCTCTATGGGCGGGGAAATGGATCAATGTTGCTTCAGGCATGCGGATATCCTGGAGAACGAGGGAGAGAGAGGAGATATTCTATCGAATCTAATTGGGATATTCCGCGCTGTTGCTCTTCACACCGCCTGTGATTCCCCCTTCTCGTCACAGCTGCATGTCAATGCTAGTCTCCCCGCTTGACGGATTTAGAACATTTTCTAACCAATTTTTCCTTTTTTTTTTTTTTTTTTTTTTTTTTTTTTTTTTTTTTTTTTCCCCCTTTCCCCCTCCTTTATTTTTTTTTTTTCTTTGTTCTTTGTTTTTGCGGTGCGTGGGGTGTGGGGGAGGGGGGGGCGCTTTTTCGGTGTTCCCTGTCACTCCGTTGCCGGCCCTTACTTAGCAATGTTTTCCTTTGTTATTGCCACC
>SJVG01000167.1:18125-54034 GCA_034774675.1 Scedosporium minutisporum
TTTTTTTTTTTTTTTTTTTTTTTTTTTTTTTTTTTTTTTTTTTTCCTTGCGTTCCCGCTTCCTCCACCTTGAATTTTTTTTTTCCTGGTCTCTTTTCTTAGACGGCTAGTCGGGAGAGGAGAAGAGGGGGGCCCTTTTGAGCTGTGACAGACCGACCAGTGCCGACCTCGTAATTCGATAATTTCTCCTTGGAGATGCCCAACCCCTCGATCCATGCTGCCTAGACCCCGCAGCTTTGCCATTCACAGCACAGTACATACTTCGTACATACATGGGCGCCTATGTAAGTGTGAAAGCGTGTACATATGTGAGATTTTTGTGAAATGTGACCGTAGTGGTATCTTAGCGTAGCAAATGATGGTGCCTACTTCGTACTCCAGGCTGTCCGCGCTCTCCGAGGCTCTTAAGCAAGGAGAATGAAGAAGTCAGATGCCACTCTAGCGTGGCTAAAGCCCGATGCGTCCGAATCACTGCGGAGGATGGATCCAAGGAATGTGTCCGTTCTTACCGCCCGGTCGGGGCACAGGGGGCTGATGTGCACAGCTCGTTTTTGGGATTTCGAGACCTGAGCGCTCTTACCCCTCCGGTTGGGATGTCTACTGTTCCTTCCATAGTAAGCTCTAATGTCTGGAAAGCGGTGTGTGTGCGACTGTCTCTTGTCATCATTCGAGATGGAGGTATGAGTGCCCTGTCGAATGTGCAAGGCTTACAAGCCTCGTGAGGATTCCCTAGACATCCACACCGCTCATCTCATTGCAGTCGCATGACTGATGGCGGCGGAACGGATCAGAGAAGCTGTCACTGTTGGCATCCCTTTCTTCATGTGGCCCACAACCCCTGGATCACTAACGTTAGGGTCGACGGCGAGCTATAGATTCTAGGCATCTCATTCCTATTATCTCCATACTACGGAATCCATCAAAGCTGCCATAATCCATTTTACAACTGGTGACCTCAAACAGACACCAATGCGAAAACTGAACCCGTAACTGATCCTGTTTGCCCCTAAGAAGGGGCTTGGTATTGCACAAAAATCAAACCCTAAATCTCTACCCTCCTTGCGCCGAAAACACCTTACAAAGACCCTCCTCGTCGCCTTTTTGACCGCCGCTTCTCTCCTCCTTGTTTCTAAATCGTAGGGAAGAACGGTACAACGGCCTTGTTGACCATTGGTAGCCGGCGACAAGTGGCGCTCTTCTCCTTGTCGAGGCTGGATACCCACTCCTTTTCCCTGGAAGCGGCTCCGTCAAAGGCCCGTCGACATTCGGGGGGCAAAAGGTCCTTGATCTCGTCCGAGACGGCGCCGAGGCCTCGGAAGGGTGTGAGGAAATCGGCGGTGACCGTATTTCCGTAGGCCGATGGCGCGACACCGCTTGGTGGTGTCTCCATGTGGAAATCCATGACTTGGAAGTTGCGCGGGACGCGAGGAGGAAGAGGAGGGAAGTGCTTGCTGTCGGATGCAGCATCTTCTTCTTCGGCGGGAGGAACCTGCTCGATCCTGACGTGGGTTGGTTGCATCATTGCGGGATAATGCATCATGTTTGTGTGGATGTCGTAGACACCGTTCACTTGGCCGAGACGAACAGCTGTCAGGGTGCTATTGAAATGGCTATTGATAACAGAATGTTAGTGTCGGGTAACAGGAAAAGAACATGATGGATACCAGTTATCACGTACCTCGCCTCCCTCGCATGCTCCAGCATCCAATTCGTGTCATTGACGTTCACTCGCCGCTTCTTGATCTCAGGCTTGCCGATGGGTGTCTGGACAGCCGGCGCAGTCTGGTGGTACACCGCGCTGGCACCGTGCCACGCAACGTACTGATTCTTATTGTAAGGCTCACCCTCGACGAACCTATCGCTCGGGTCGGCGATCTCGCCTTCAACGGCACCCTCAGCACGAGCCTTGGCGGCTTCGTAGTCATCGATAACCCGCCTGCCTCCGACAATCATGCGTGCGCCAAACTCCCTGAAGACCGAACGAGCCGTGACGATTCCTATCGCGCGACCTTTGTACGAATGGGGGATTATCTCACGCTCAATCATGTCTCTCTTCTCGTCGTCATCGACGATGATTTTATGCAGTTTCAGGTGTTTCGTAAAAAACAGATAACTGTCCCTAAAACCAACGCAACGGGCAGGCTCGGTGGAAAGCATGTATAGTCTCTCCCCTCGGCCTAGGACGGTGAAGGTACGACATCGGTAGTCACGCCCGCCCAGTAGGTTCCCCAGCTTATCGACCTTAGTCTCGCCTTCGGGATCCTCGGGAAGAACACATTCATCATCGGCAATATCAACGACGGTGCCCTCTCGATCGATCGTTTGCTGCTGTTTGATAGGCCCTGGGGCGCCCTTGCGCCCACCTCTTCCACGCCAGCCACCACGGCCACGTCGCCTCGGCGTCGCATCACTATCGCGGTCGGGCGTCGCGACTGCCTGATCCCAGTCGGGAGGGCGATTCTTTGGGGGGCGGCCAACCCTCCTGCGCCTGATTACGGGCTCCGGGGGTGGTGTCGGCTCCTTTACGGACTCAGCTGCCGATCCCTCTTCCTCCTTCTCGGCCGCCTCTTCTCCGGATTCCTCGGGTTGCGCCTCTTCATCCGCTTCAGCTTCAGGCTCTGGTTTTCCCCCCTCGGGCTCGGGCTCGGGAGCATCGGCGTCGCGCATAGGCTCGTCCTCATCGACAATGGCATCAAACGATTTGGGCGTGCTCTCTGTCCGTGAAAGGGGAGGTTAGCTAGACTGACGGCGCGGTGAATACAAGTCTAAAAAGGATATCTGGAAGCCCCTAAAAACAAAATACCTGCATCCTAAGAATGGAGACATACCTAGAGCAGCAGCCGCACGCCTGGCGGCGGCGCGTCCTGATCTGCGACCCATCGTTCCTCACCACGGCCCACCCTATTTACGTTCTGTCGCCGTCGGCCTGCAACCGTGGATTCGGGGTTACAGAGGGTCAATATGGTGTCAGCGATGCGATGGGATTGATGAGATAAAGCAAGAATGCTGTTCGCGAATTTATGAAGTTTGAGGTCAGGACGCGGTAGGTTGGATTGAGGTCCTGGCGCCTCGTGCCTATTGGTTGCGTCAAAGTTTGAACGGTCTCCAGAAAAACCCAGACCACCTTCCAAATTCTTGGAGAATGTTAAATCACGTGACACAATGCTTCTTTCCAGGTACATCCTGCATGTACCATGCTATGAACAGAACATTGACGATTTGACACTCAAAAGGGAAGGTTCAAGTAGATAGGGTTGTGGAGAGACTCTTTTTCTATAAAATTCCACTCTATATTCTAAAGTACATCATCCTGATCTTCTCGAAATATGATAATCGAGAATGGCGAGCATACAATTCTAATCCTGTGGCCGGGGCGGCAGATGAGATCCCAGAACGCATCAAGAGCATCCATACCTCCCTGGGTGGGCTTGGCCAGGCACCTGTAAATGGGAACAACCCGCACACCGTATAATAGGGAGTGTCATTTCCCCCCATCCTATATTGATATCAAGAAGCGGCTGTGGGTTCCAGACGCTCGAGATTTGCCACGTGAATGAAGCTCTCATGTGTCGGGACGCGACACTTCATCGCCTACTTCTAAATTTCCGGCCACCCCCAGCGCTGCCCAAGAGGCACCGATAATTCAAACCCCGCCCTGCGACCTCTCATCCTCCCTCCCTCTCATCCTAACAGTCTCCCAGTGAAAAGAGAGAGAATCGTGATGGAATTTAAGAATTATCCATATCTCGAAAGAGACGAGTTCGTCGAGGTGTGCCACTTTCTCGACCGCCAGTACCGGCAAGCCACACTTGGTCCCCTCCGGCGCCGCTGGAAACTACGAGTATGCACGTCTTTCGCGACGGCTTTCGGGATAGACACAGATTATAGCACATATGTACAGATTACCCGGCCGATTCAGGCGGTCTTAGATCATGGGGACCTGTCTTACGAAATGGGGAGGTTCTCTCTTAGTGAAGATACTTTGGCTGGCTCTGGGGACCACGAAATGATGGAAGCTGAGGAGGCGGATGAGGTTCGTACCCATGCCCGTATTCCGAATTCATTCGGGGTTTCTCTAACACAGGCACACAGGCTGCTCTAAGGAGAGACACGGATGTTCCTCCTGATGTCGGCTACGTGACATACGAGATTCATTTCCACCCCACATACCGAATGCCGTGTCTCTGGTTCAATCTCCATGGTCTCCCGCCTGATCAACCAGCATTCAACCTCGACACCGTCTTTAGATATCTGGTACCCGATCAGTTCAAAGATGCCCTTCGAGGTACGGGGCCAATAGGCGGAATCTCAGGCGACGTGAGTGTCCGCTGTCATTTATTCGTTACTTCTTGTGCTTTTAGAGGAAAAAGCCACTGGGCGCCATAGACTAACATTTTTGATGCAGCATCACCCAGTAACGGGGTTCCCCTCCTTCTTTATCCATCCATGCCTCCTTGGTGATGCCATGTCGAGGTTTGAATGCTCAAGGGACAATTACCTGACCATGTGGCTCGGCCTCGTTGGGGGTTGCGTCGGTCTCTGGGTACCAAAGGAGATGGTGATGGACCAAGCGCCCCATACACATGGGAATCCCACCCCTCAGAGGTGACAATAATAGTTTCCAATACCGTAAAACCGAAATCCGTTCCAAAAAATCCTTTATTCATCGTCACTGTCCTCCTCCATAGCCACATCACTGTCTTCTGACTCCTCCGACTCCTCCTCAGCTCTAGGCCTCTTCTGCCCTCTGCCCTCGGGAGTTTCCACTCTCTCCACCGCTTTCTCGGCCGTTGGGGGCTTTGGCGGTAACGCTGCCGCCTTTGCAGCGGCTACCGTTCCAGGCGCCGGCGCGTTGAATATACTGCTTTGCAGATCTGTCACCTCGACCTCTGCGGCGCCAGAGGCACTGGGCATCTTGAATGTGCCATCGAGTTTAGATACGAAATGGGATTTCGACTTCGCATATTCAATCTTCTGTAAAGCTCATCCATGTTAGCAGCGCGCGTCGTACTGTGAGGTAGGGGTCTTGAGGCTGACCATAGGCAAGCCCAAGAACTCGGTGCCATTCAAGGCTCTCATGGCTTGGGTAGAAGTTTGGATGTCTCTGTATACAATATGCGCTTGCCCACGCATCTTCATCGTCTTTAGGGCCACGACATCTAGCACAGGGCCGTAGGTGGAGAATAGTAGGTATAACGCGGTTCGGAGGTCGGGCTTCTTGATTTTCGCGGACGGGAGGTTTGTCACATAGAGTCTATTTTGCAAGAAATTCGCGTTAGCAAGTTCAATGGGATAATTCGGAGCGGTAGGGCAAGCGACGGCTGGCATACGTTTGGTTTGGCGGGATGGGTTGGACCTTGGCTGGGAGGGAAGGGTTGGATGGCAGCCCTCGGGTTGCCAAGGTAGATGTCATTGTAGATCTTCTCTGTCGTATTAAAACCGATGAATGGAATTTAACACCGTATATCAACTCCTTTCGCGACGTGTAAGAGGGGGGTTGTTGCAATGAGGTTTAGGTTGAAGGTTTTCGTGATGAGAGCTTGACCTGCCTGCCAACTGAATATTTCGTGGGGTATGTTTGTAGCCACCCGCGGGGGTGCGCGCATCAATCCACATTCTCTCACAACCTCAACTCCACTACGCAATCTACCCCCACCAACTTCCCCCGTTCGGATCATCATAATCCTCAAGTTCAGAGCCCAGACACAAACATATCACAGGCTGTCTAGCCCTTTCAAAAAACCGCACCTCCGCTATACAGTGATAGTAGAGAGCTACTCCTATCACTACCGACCAAAATGCCTGCCCCCGAAGTCCACCATCTCTTCCACAACCCCATTGCGGACCACTCCTTCTCCGCCGACCGCAAGCTCCTGGCCGTTGCCCGAAACACCTCGGTCGAGCTCTATGGAAAGGTTGCGAACTCTTTCAAGTTGAAGGATGAGCTGAAGGGTCACGATAAGACCGTTACTAGCGTTGACATTGCACCCAACAGCGGACGCATTGTTACCTGCTCTCAGGGTATGTAATGCTGGACAACGGAAGAAGCCCGTGGAAGCTAACGCATCTCTCTCTCTAGATCGTAACGCTTTGGTGTGGGAACCTTCGCCGACCGGATACAAGCCGACCCTTGTACTTCTGCGAATTGCCCGAGCTGCGACATTCGTCCGATGGTCGCCTTCCGAGACTAAGTTTGCCGTAGGATCGGGCGACCGTGTCATTGCCATTTGCTACTTCGAGGAGGAGAATGACTGGTGGGTTTCGAAGCATTTGAAGAAGCCTATTCGAAGTACTATTACCACTGTCGCCTGGCACCCGAACTCCGTCCTCCTTGCTGCTGGGTCTACCGACGCCCACGCCAGGGTATTCTCCACCTTCATCAAGGGAATCGACAGCCGTCCCGCCCCCGGCGTTTGGGGTGAGCGACTTCCTTTCAACACTGTATGCGGAGAGTTCCTGAACAACTCTGCTGGTTGGGTTCACTCCGTCTCCTTCTCGCCCAGCGGAGACGTCCTGGCCTTCGCTGCGCATGATAGCAGCATCACCGTCGTGTACCCCAGTGGTCCTGATCAGCCCCCCCGTGCTGTCGTAAGCATCTCTACTCAGCTTCTTCCTTTCATGAGCTTGATTTGGAGCGCCGAAGACGAAATAATCGCTGCTGGCTACGATTGCGAGGCGTTCAGGTTCCAAGGAGGCCCGAACGGTTGGCACCTTGTAGGCACTCTAGAATCCAAGGGAAGGCCTGGCGCAGATAGCGCCCGGGAAGAGTCTGCTTTGAATATGTTTAGGCAGATGGACCTCAAAGGCAAGGTCAAGGATGATACGCAGCTCAAGACCGTGCACCAAAATACCATTTCCACCATTCGAGCCTACGAAACTTCTGGCGATCGCGTTACCAAGTTTAGCTGTAAGTGGACAATACCGCCCACTCATTGTACCCAAGTTATGAAAGAGGCGTAACTGACATCTCTTGAAGCGAGCGGAGTTGATGGCAGGGTTGTCATCTGGCATACCTAAAAGGGAGAAACAATGGCGGATGGCTGCCATGTTTCGCCTGAGTTCGACGACAAAAGAGTTTCTGTTTCTTCCATTATTCTGGATCCACTTATAGTATTCTAGGCACAATAAAGCCGTTGAGCTATTGTATGTCTTTTTTTCCATTTGTGATACAATTTTCCAAGTAACAGGCAAGCTCTGAGCAAGGTGATATGTCTTCTCCAGAGCTGGTATCAAATGTCTTCATTGTTCGCTGGCTGCGCCTACTATATCAGCCCATCCCCAAATGCAACGCCCTCGATCTCCATGTCGTTTCTCCCCCGTTCGTATATTGCATCTTCCTGTTCGCATCTTGACCAAGCAACATGTCTGCGTCCGGATCCCCAAGCGCGTTCGTTTACTCCGGCGGTTGCCATGAACAACAACCGGATGGCTCCAGCCGAGCGCTGTCCTCCCGTCCCGACCAGGTCATTCTTTTTAGATCGCCTCAGTGGGGCCAGTCCAAGCCTTCAAATGGAGAGTCGACGGATCTAACGGCGTCTGATACCACGGCTACTTCCGAGGAAGTTCCAACCCAGGAAAACCATGCCTCTCCTCACGCTATCAGCTGGCCAGGAAGGAACCTAAGGAATGACTCCATGTGCAACGAATCCCCTACGGAAAGCACCCATCCCAAACAAACGCGGCTGATATCGAACGGTGGTGGGGTTGACGGCTCGCTAGACTCTCCTCATCCTCGTATGACTTCAAGAAACACTACCAGGGACGCGTCGAGGTTAAGGGAAATACTATCATCCATGTACGAAATCTGCGTCCGCGCAACAAGCGTCTACATCAACAACCACCGCGTAAACTGGGCCCTCCGCCACCCCACCATCGGCAACCCCTTCATCCAGCGTCACACCGGACGGCGCTCCTGTTCCGGCCAACGATACGCGCCGTACCCTGCATCGCCAAGTCTCCGCCAACGCTCGACGGTGGTAGCGCTCCCCGGAGTTACCACCGTGCCCGAAGTGACCGAGTCGCTCCTCACGAACATCAGCACGATCTGCAACATGCTTTGGGGCCGCGCGCAGCGCGACAGGCTTACGGTTCCAGGGTCGGAGCGCATGGCGGCGGAGAACATGGCTTGTCTGTTACGGTGGGCCGAGACGATTGCGTTTATTGGGGATATGGGGGCGTGGGTGGGGAGGGTGACTGGGAGGGTGATGGTGGATAGGGCGGAGCATGCGGCGAAGAATATTTGTGCTTGGTTGGGGGATGAGCCAGGATGGGAGATTATTGAGGCGTTGGCTTGTGACTACTGACAAAAGTTTGATTTATAGCTTCGGTGATGGAAGTAATGAGATGAGATGAGGGGCGCTTCTTTCACTTAGACGACTGGATATCAGATCACCTTCATTCACGAATACGATGGAAGAGTTGGGGAGTTTTTGTTTATATGCACTTGTTCATGTCGATGTGGTTATCAATATTTTGTGACACTAGTAGCTAACCTATGTCGAAGCTTCAAGCTCTTTAGGGGAGAGCAATGGCCTCGATCTCGACGTCGGCGTTCTTGGGAAGGGTCTTGACAGCGACGCAGCTTCGGGCGGGCTTGTGCTTGAACCACTTCTCATACTCGCCGTTCATCTCCTAGTACGAAGTGTCAGTGCGAACTTCCGGGTCTTTCAAACCTCCTCCCACGTCTGTACATCACTTACAGCGAAGCTAGCCATGTCAGAGAGGAAGACGGTGGTCTTGACGACCTTCTCGATGGAGGAACCAGCCTCGGTGAGGACGGCCTCGAGGTTCTTGATGCAGAGGGCAGTCTTCTCGGCGATGGTTCCATCCTGCAACACGCCTTCGGTGTTGAAGTGGACCTGGCCGGAGCAGTAGATGGCGCCGGGGGTCTTGATGGCCTGGGACTAAACGATGGCACACATCCCCAGTTAGATGCTATGGACGCTATGTACCGGGCGCAGGACCGCTAAGATGGGACTTACGTAGGGGCCGACGGCTACATATCGAAGTCAGAATATGTATTTGAATCTAGGTCTGAGAGGGGGACATACCTGGCGGGGCATTCTTGGTGAAAACGGGGGTAGCCATGGTCTTGGTGTTGGAGCTGAATCTGGTCGAAGCTAGTTGAAGCTGAAAAAGCAAACCAGGGATTGCAGAACGATGCGCGGGAATTGAACGGTAGAGACTGGGGAGGGACCTGAAGGGAAAGGTTCTCATGCTCTGGGAGGTTCTATTTCCTTTAATTGGACTCAATCGAACTAAGCGGAGGTTGCGGTTTACGTCGGCCAGTAGTCATCGAGTGATGCGAACTTCCAGTTCAATTGATCAATGAGCCTTTTGCTGAGAACTACCCCGCAGAGGGGTTCTGAATTGATTACAATTATAACAGCACGTTGAGCTTGAGCACGCCCTTCGGCCCCCCTCATCCAGTACACTTCATGTTCACTATTAGGTAACGCTTTCCTAGCTCTTGATGGAGTAATGATTGACAATTCCGCGCTGAGCTGGACCGCGCTGAAACACCAAATCTCTTCTACCCGCGCTTCGACCGGAACGACTCGTGAGAAGAGTGAACGAAGTCTATGTAGGTACTCCCTACATGCTTTAATGTTACCCCAGTATTATATCATGCCGTTTGCAAACGAGTTTAGAATGCCTGGTGGTATCCCTTGCTGGCTATCAGTATCTCTTCATTTCTCATTTGCTTGGAGCAAAGTCGTTTCCTCCAGCTCCGATCTCGTCGGCTTGGCAGAGCTAAAATGAGATGACTAGTGTAGCTTCTGCTGCAGGGGTAGACGATCCGTGGGAGATTTGGCACCACTTCTTGCAGCTTGCCTGCTTCGTACTTCTGCTTTCAATATCAAATGTGTCGTACAGCATGGAGATGGTGCGTTTAGTTTTAAGGCGGTTTATATCGTTTTGTGTCATCCTGAAGCAGACCATGGTCGAGTTTCTTGCAAAGTGGTTAGGGGTCGAGGAATCAAGGGGCGAGGGAACTTCGTGTCGAGATGGTGTTGAGCACAGGCAATCGGACTGGCCTAACCTGGCCAGGAAACTGATCCAAGATCGATGGTGGCATCGAAAAGCTTGAGAACCAGGCCATTGTAGCCCTACTCTTATCAATCAGTGGAAAAGATCAACGCCTCCCGTCTTGTTCCCACCAAAAGTGATGAAGGGCCTGAGAGCTGATCAAGTAATCGCCGGTTTCCGGTCGATACCAAGGATGAAATCAATAATTCGACCCGTGAATCCCACAGGTGAGGCGCTAATGGGTGGGCAGATGCTCCAAATCGGGATTAGCATTCCTGGAGCTGCTCGTGTTTGTCAAGCACGAAGTATTAATAGTGTACCATAATGCCTCGAGGTAGAGGTGTTGGGGTGGTGCTGGTGGTGATGGTACTTCGTACAACCTTGCAAGAGCTAATTGATTGATGGCCTGGTCTTAAGTGAACAGGGATGTGGAACCAGGTCCAGTGCCCAATGTCCTGGAGCTGCCAGCTGTCCAAATTGTTCCAAGGAAGCCAAGAAAAAAAGTTGGAACCACAGAGTTGTTCCTTCCACTGCTAAACATAGCAAAGACCACAGCTTGACCT
Organism: Scedosporium minutisporum; assembly: GCA_034774675.1. NCBI lineage: Eukaryota > Fungi > Ascomycota > Sordariomycetes > Microascales > Microascaceae > Scedosporium > Scedosporium minutisporum. The sequence continues at coordinate 28,717 of SJVG01000167.1, forward strand.
GGTCTGTCTAACCAAGCCTTGAACCTGGTGTGACCATCCGTGTCGAGGAGGCCACCTTGATATTAATTGCATCTCCACACCCCAGTTCACCACAGATATTAATCTTTTTCTCCTTTGATCTGCTTCTTTCACTTCTCCTTTTGTATTATTCTATTCACGTTTTCTTTTCTAACTTCAAGTCAATCCTTACGTGCAGTTCAAGGTATGTGAATCACAGTAGCTTCCGGCTTTGAAACTTCAGAAGCCATCTTTCTCCTTTTCCCCTTTCACTGAATGGGGCATTGTCAATCTGTCCACGTCAGCTGAAGATCACCATCCATTCCCCTATCTGCCAAACCTTCCACAGATAGCTCTCTTCTGCTGCCTTCCTCTGCTGTTTCTTTGATCCTCGTCGATTATCAAACTCGTACTGGGCTGCTTGAATATCGCCTTGCCGTTTCCAAAGGCTAACTTTCCTTTTCTGCCTACTAGAGCACCTTGAATGCCATTGCCCGCCATGGCTTCTGGCGTTCCCCAGGGTAGCTTGCGTCAGCGCAACGTGCCCCGAAAGTCGGTTTCGCCAGCCCCTCCCGCGGCGCGTTCCGACGATGATGTTCTCGATACACTAGCGAAGACGAAGGCCAAGCCTCGCCCCTCCGAAACATCCTACAGGGTGGCCTTTGGCCTCATCACGGGTCTGGCCTTCCTCACAAGGTTCTGGGGTATCAGCCATCCCAACGAGGTCGTCTTTGACGAGGTCCATTTTGGCAAGGTGAGATGCCCCCCTCTCCCTCCCTAGCTGCCATTGTCTACGACAAGCGAACACGTAAACTTACCCCTTGCACTCCTCGCGTAGTTCGCTTCGTACTACCTCGAGAGAACGTACTTTTTCGATGTCCACCCTCCATTCGGAAAGCTCCTCTTTGCCTTCATGGGCTGGCTCGTTGGTTACGATGGCCATTTCCACTTCGACAACATTGGCGACTCGTATATCGCGAATAACATTCCCTATGTGGCTTTCCGCTCCCTGCCCGCCATCTTGGGCGCCTTGACTGTCTCGATTGTCTACTTGATCATGTGGGAGTCCGGCTACAGCCTCCCTGCCTGTCTCCTCGCTTCCGGTCTCGTTCTCCTCGACAATGCCCACATCGGCCAGACGCGATTGATCCTTCTCGATGCCACCCTCGTCTTCTCCATGGCGTGCAGCTTGCTGTTCTATATTAGGTTCTACAAGCTGCGACACGAACCCTTTTCGCGAAAGTGGTGGAAGTGGCTTATCCTCACCGGCTTTGCGCTGTCCTGCGACATCTCCACCAAATATGTCGGCACTTTCGCCTTTGTCACCATCGGCTCCGCCGTCATCATCGACCTGTGGGATCTCTTGGATATCAAGAGGCCTGGTGGCGCTCTTCCGATGCGCCTGTTCATCAAGCACTTCTGTGCTAGGGCCTTTGGTCTGATCATCATGCCCTTCCTCTTCTACCTCTTCTGGTTCCAAGTCCATTTCACCGTCTTGTCCCGATCAGGTCCCGGAGATGACTTTATGACTCCTGAGTTCCAAGAGACACTGAGCGACAACGTCATGCTCGCCAATGCCGTTACCATTGACTACTACGACACGATTTCGATCCGCCACAAGGAAACCAAGACCTACCTCCACTCTCATCCGGACCGCTACCCTCTCCGTTACGATGACGGTCGCGTTTCCAGCCAGGGACAGCAGGTTACAGGTTACCCTTACAATGATACCAACAACTACTGGCAGATCATCCCTCTCCAGGATGACCAAAAGGCCGGCCGTCATGTCAAGAACCACGACCTTGTCCGTCTCCGACACATCGGCACTGACACCATCCTTCTTTCTCACGATGTTGCCTCTCCCTACTACCCGACGAATCAGGAGTTTACCACCGTCCCCCTCGCTGACGCCTACGGCTCTCGTCTCAACGATACCCTATTCGAGATCCGCATCGAACACGGAAAGAACAAGCAGGACTTCAAGAGTATCTCGGGCCACTTTAAACTTATTCACAACCCCAGCAAGGTAGCCATGTGGACGCACACGAAGCCTTTGCCCGACTGGGGTCACCGACAACAGGAGATCAACGGAAACAAGCAGATTGCGCCCAGCTCCAACATCTGGTTCGTCGAGGACATTCCTTCTCTCCCCGCCGACGACAAGCGCCGAGAGAAGCCCGCGCGCAAGGTGAAGACGCTTCCCTTCCTCAAGAAGTGGTTCGAGCTGCAGAGGTCGATGTTCTGGCACAACAGCCAGCTGACTAGCAGCCATCCCTATTCCAGCCACCCTTACCAGTGGCCCTTCCTGCTCCGCGGAGTCAGCTTCTGGACGCAGAATGAGACGCGGCAGCAGATTTACTTCCTTGGAAACCCCATTGGCTGGTGGTTCGCTAGCAGCTTGTTGGCTGTATTCGCTGGCATTGTTGCCGCCGACCAGCTCTCTCTGCGCCGTGGAATTGACGCCCTGGATCGCCGTAAGTTTTTTTTTCACTACCTCATAGATATCTATGCTACCGGCTAGGCTTATTTGCTAACTTTATTTGTGCTCTACTAGGCACCCGATCCCGTTTCTACAACTCGACGGGCTTCTTCTTCCTCGCGTGGGCGACCCACTACTTCCCGTTCTGGGTCATGGGCCGTCAACTCTTCTTGCACCACTACCTCCCTGCGCACCTTGCCTCGTGCCTGGTCGCGGGAGCCCTCGTGGAATTCATCTTCTGCTCCGAGCCTGCGCCCGAAGAGCCAACCTACCAGGCTGTCAAGTCGGGCAAGAAGCCGGCTCCCGGACCTAAGCACTTCGTTACCGCCGGCGAGCGCCTCGCTAACCAGAGCATGGTGTCCACTTGGATTGCCAGTGGTGTCGTCCTTGCGATTGTCGTGGCTGGCTGGTACTTCTTCCTGCCTTTGACGTACGGATATCCCGGCCTTACTGTCGAGCAAGTCCAGCAACGCAAGTGGCTCGGATATGACCTCCATTTCGCCAAATAAACGCGGGATGGACCGACGGGAGACTGATGAAATACTACAAATATCTTCTCTTGGGGGGAGTTTGGGTGAAGCCACAGGTTGAATGAGGCTCATTGTACGATACGTGTTTTTGTCAAGAATGACAGGGAAAAAAACAAAATAGGTAAAAAATCTTCGGGGAACGGACGAAAAGAGGGCAATTCTTGGATCCGATCCGATCCGCTCTCTGCATCACAGTACGGCACGTTGGAACGGTTAGATCGGAATACAGATTCGGCGCATGTATTAGATAGGAGGAATCGCCGCCGAGGCCGCCGAGGACACATTTGCTCTCTCTCCTTCTTTCCCTCTCTCCACCAGATCAGGGAGAGGGTTTGTGATAGAGAACGGCCGTCACCATTCGTGTATTTCAAACATGAAACTCTACTAAATTAAATTTCCTTTCGTCGATGAACCGGGCTCCAAATGTATCAAGCTGTTGTCATCATGATAGATATGTTTGCTTGGAAGGAGCCCCAGCTTTCACAAGCTGAAGCTCTGATAAATATTAATCAATCAATTCAGGGGTAGAGAGTACCGAGGTACAATGTACTTGCGAAGTATAACTCGTTGACCCAAATGCTGTTCAAGCACTCGTTGATACTTCGTACTTCGTACTTCGCACCAGGCCTCCACCAGGCCTCCCTTGAAGACTCCAATGTCCGAAGTTTCGGATGGAATCCACAACGCCTCAATGCCTCGTCCTCTATGTTTGGCGGCTTGTGCACAGTCACCAAATAAAGGAGAAGGAGCCGGCAGTTCCCAGATATTGCTGGAAAGGCACGGGCCACATTCCCTCTCTGACTGGTAGGGTGAATTGTAATCTTGTATGCTAACTCTATGGAAGAATACATATCTCGTAAACAGCCCCACATAATAAGAATCGCAAATCTTATAATGTCCCAATTTCTTCGCAGATTTTGATGAAGTCTTGGCGGACGAAGCAAAGCATATTCGTCGACCTCCTTGCAATATTATCCCTTCGTCGAAAGGTATCACGATAGTACTTCGTACTTGTAAAACCCCCAAGAATAACATGTCATCTCCTACGAAGCAAGGACCTGAGGAGGGTGATATCGCAGGCAAATCTACAATATTGATGTACTTCGTACTTCTTGGGCAGGGCTTTAAACCGACTTTGTAACCCTGTTGTCCATGCCGAGCCACTAGCAGTCCCTAGTGTCGTCCTCGTTTCTGCCCCCGGCCACGCGAGGAAAGCGTCGTATAGCCTGCACTTCGCAGTCCCTATTGTGTGTCCTCACCCCGCCCTTGGTAATGAGACTGACGTGGCTACAGCGTCTACATACATTTAGTGGATATTCATAGGAGTAAGGGGGGTGAGGCAGGGCGACCCTTGGCAGGGATGATGGGGGACGTCATTACATCTACTTCGCAGAACTCCACAAGAACTGGAACACATGGTAGACTTGGGAAGAGAAACAAGCTATGGCCTTCTCACCAATCCTTAGCTTAAGAAGGGCGCTTACCTCTACATGTAGTAGCAGAAGGGAAAAGAGAAACAGGAAGAGTTCAACTGAGACCGACGCATCTGAGACCTGGTGTGAGCCAGGGTGGTTTAGAGCCTTGCTGTTTGTCGATAGCTTCTCCAGAAGTGGTGGCGCTTGCGCTTTCCCCAATCAGGGCTGGTCTTGGCCTTCTCTGTTACTTCGTACTTCTACTTGTATTGAGACCTCCCACCATTGCATCCGTCCTTCCATCTCTTGTAATGCGATGTCATTGTCAGCTCAATGGTCAGCTCGTGGGTCTCGTGCTTCCAGACTACACTGCTGTTTCTGTCCCCTTTGCGCACCCATTCCTCTACTCATTCTCCTCTCCCGATGACTGCGATTAATCCCGTAGCCAATCTTTCCTCGTAATGGCCAGGTGGACATGACCCTCATATTCTCTGCTAGCCGGCGCAAAGGCAGGTCGTCGCCTCCCACCTTGCTTCCTCTTACAGAATCCTCCCACTTCCGTTCCCGGAGCCCCCGGTCGACCATCCGCCAACGAGCCCGACGTTTCCTCCGTTCCCGGATCGCCCGGCTTCTTCTCCTCTTGTTCTGCATATGGAACCTCGCCGAAGTGCTCCTCGTGAGGAGGAACCTCGCAACACCACCGCATCCGCAGGCTCATGCCCGACGGAAAAACGAAAGGATATATATTGCGAGCTTACACTGGAACGACGGATGGCTGGTCCGGCAATACTGGAGCGATGCGGTTGTGGGGCTAGCTGAAGCGCTGGGGCCCGGGAACGTCTTTGTGAGCGTGTATGAGAGCGGGAGCTGGGACGACACGAAGGAGGCGCTGCAAGAGCTGGACTCTACGCTGGAGCAGATGGGGGTGCCGAGGAACATTACGCTTTCCGACGTCACGCACGAGGAGGAGATGGCGAAGGATCCTGACGGTCCGGGTTGGGTTGAGACGCCGAGGGGCAGGAAGGAGCTGAGGCGCATACCGTTTCTTGCTGAGCTTAGAGACAAGACGTTGAGGGATCTGATTAAGCTGAGGGATCAGGGGATACACTTTGACAAGATCTTGTTCCTTAATGACGTTGTATTCAGGGTAACGTCTACTCCTCTCCCGTCCATGTCTGACGTTATAACATTACACCTAGGATCCTCTTGCTAACTTGACAATGACAAGACGGAGGATGTGCTCACCCTTTTGGATACCAATGATGGGAATTACGCTGCCGCCTGCTCCTTGGACGTCTCCAATCCGCCTAACTACTACGATACCTTTGCTCTCCGCGACTCTAATGGCGATACGCACCTTATGCAAACATGGCCGTATTTCCGGTCTGAGCTTTCTCGAAATGCCATGATTGCAAATTGGCCGGCCGTTCCCGTCAAGAGCTGCTGGAACGGAATAGGTGAGCACACTGGAGACTCTTTGTCCTATGTCAACCAACAACAATCTGTATTGGGCTAACATCCCGTCTTTCTCTCTCCCAGTGGCAATGCAAGCCAAACCTTTCGTCTCCGAAACCCCACTTTCCTTCCGAGCCCTCCCCGACTCCCTCGCCGCCCTCCACGTCGAAGCAAGCGAATGCTGCCTCATCCACGCCGACAACCCGCTCTCTCAACAGCTCGGCATCTACCTCAATCCGCAAGTACGCGTCGGCTACACCTCGGCCGCGTACGAGGCCGTCAACCCCACCTCTGGAAGCTGGGTGTCGCCGTGGCAGATCTTCAAGGGTCTGTGGGGTAGCCGCATCCTGCGGTGGGTGTACCGCACCGAGGCGAGGGATTGGATTGTGAAAAGGAGGATGGATAAGTGGATGGAGGAGAGGGTGGGCAATTCTGAGCCTGGGGATTTTTGTGTGATTAATGAGATGCAGGTCCTGGTTGAGAATGGCTGGGCGCATGTGTAAGTTTACAGAAGCGGGAATAGATTGGGAAGAGCTTTGGAGAAGGAAGGGAATAGAACAAACGAGCATACAAACAGCATTGAAGTTTTGGGCATTTTAGCGAGGGAAGAATAGGAAAATGGGAACAAAAAAAGAGATAACCGATTATAGACTTGCGTCCTGTATATTTCTAAACTCAATAAATACAGACTCCAGACTCCAGCATACTTTTTCTTTTTCTTAAATCCAGCTACTGCTTTCAATTGGAAGCAGCCTCTTCTTTGTCAAATCCCCTTTGTTCCTGTCCTCCTCTTAACAACCATTTTTATCCTGCCTTGATGTTACACAGCCACCTTTTCAGAGGCCAGTGGAGGAGAGTTTGCTAATACAGTCGTAGGAATCACTCAAGCGGAGCCTAAAGTGTCCGAAGCCTCCACTGTGCCTAGGGCATCAAGCATTTCCAAGCAGTCAAGCATGTCTGAGGACTCAACCTCGTCAACAGTCTGGGAATCCGCCAACTTGGTCCGCTCAGGCTTCCAATTACACTTCCTCCTTATAGCATCCCCACTTCTCCTCGCCATCCTACCCGTCTTGGGCCCAATCTCTTCCCCACTAGGCACGACCCCCAGCCGCAGCGCTTTCCTAATGTCGAGGACATTCCACTCGGCCCTGTTCAGGCTCCGCGCCAGGTCGAGACGCGCTAGACCTGCGTATATATCCTTGAGGGCGATGCTGTGCTTGCCGCCCGTTTGGGATGCGAGGCGAGGGTTCGGGACGGACATGTCGGCGAGGTGGTGGAGAACAGAGGGGTTGCGGATGAGGAAGTTTTCGATGTGGGATTTGGAGGTTGTGGGCGGGAGGCAGAACGCGGTGCGGATGACGGCTAGGTGATTTTCTTGCCCCAGGGGGGTGTTGGCGTGCGCTCTCCCGAGGACTGGGGTGAGACCTTGGCCTCTGACGCCTTGGGGTTGTGAGTGATTGTTGTTATATGTGCGGTGCTCGCCGTCGACTTGGGTCGGGTTGGAGGCGGAGCCACCCTCAATGGGGGTTTCGTCGGTGGCGGAGGAGGAAGGTCCGTCGATGGAGTGGGAGAGAGAAGCTCGCTCGATGGATCGGACTGGGGTCATGAGGCCTGATGTCGCGGCGAAGAATTGATCAAGCTTATCGATACTCTCTCCAGGCAGCGGGTCGTAGGGCACCCCGTTCTCAGGATCGAGCGGATTGATCATGTACCAGTCGTCATCCCCGCTCTCATCCCCTTCCTGAACGTGATCGTTCCTAAATACCGTCCCGTCTATAGCGTTCAACCAGTCTAGCTCATTCTCCTCCAAGGAAGCCGCATCAAATGCAGCCGTGAGTTCATAGTCTTCCCCATCTTCGCCTTGGGTACTGTATATACTTTGGGTCTCGTGCCAGTCAGAGGGCCCGGTCAGGTATCTAACCTGGCCGAGCTCCCTCTGCGCACATACCCACTTCTGTGATTCAGCAGATATATACCATCGTCGGAGATTGGCCTCGTTCCAAGCCCGCTCTCGTTCTATAACCACGGCGGAGAGGGTCGAAAGGGATGGATCGCAGATGTAGGCGAGCATCTCTGGTCGCCCAGTTGCTTCTGAAGTAGGTGCCTCCGTTGGAGTATTTATGGTGGTTGGCTCTGTGTTTGGGGAGTTGCTTCCAGGGGCTGCTGGGTTGGGCGAGCGACCCCCAACCATGCGCTTGAAGAATTTCCAAGGCATGGTAGGATTGTCACAGTTTGGGTTGGGGGGCTGTGGTGGATAATCGGGCGGTCTTTTGCTTTTTTTTCCCGCGATTTGGCAAATGTGCGAGGGAAGCCTGCTTGTGTTTGGGGTGTTTGTGTGAGATGGTTCTGTATCTGGAAACCACGAGTGTTTGGATGATGGAAGAAGATAGGAGAATAGATTCGTCATGTCGAGTCTTGGGGGAAAGGTTCGATGGCTCATATAGACCTCATCCATCATCAAGACCAAGGACTTACCCAACGGCTTGTTAACATTGAGCTTCAATGTCTTCAAAGAGCCCTTTCTTCATCCACCCAAGGAAGAAGATACCGAACAAAGCTCTGTTGCTATTCACTCCCATCACAACTCCTTGTCCATAGTATATTCCGTTGTTCGAGAACCAAGGCGCTCCTTTGTGAGCACAAGATGAAAGAGCCTCCAGCAAAGACCTCCTTCAACAACAATGCCCTGTAGCGACTTGAGCAACCCTTTGTCGAGCTTGCATATAACAAGACCTTTCCTCTCCTCCCATCTCGAACCTCCTTGATCTCACCACACATCCAAACCTGAAGAACCACCCACAGAAGACCCCCATCTACAAATACCACCACCAACAAGAACCCCCAACCCCAAAAGTAACAAGCAAGTTCCCACAAACAGGTCTCTCCCTACCCCCACTAGCACCCCCCCGAGACTAAACAAGATGTGCTTCAGAAACCACATATCCTACGACTGCTCCCACAAAAGGATCCGCCTCCAACCCTGCGACGCCGCCATCCGCGAATCCCGCACCTGCTTCGCCCGAATCTTCTGGGCCCGCAAAGTCTGCCGCGTCCATGAGCGTCGTGTCTTCTACGAACTACCCTGCCCCGAGTGCGACGACGAGATCAAGAGGCGAGTGCTCATGATAGAAAAGCAAATGGCCAGGGACACGTTGGCCGCGAGGTACGCGGCCCACAAAGCAGCTTGTAAGTACGGTTGGAAAGATGAGAGCCCCGCCGGTCCCTCGGGAGGGAATAGGGATTCGGTTATTGAGCCTGTTGTAGCGCAGGGTATGATGACGGTGCCTGGGGTTGCATTCGATAGCGATTACTGGTCGGTAGGAGTGAACCCGAAAGAGAAGAAGAACGAACAAACCGAGTCGCTGGATATGGCGGCCACCCGTGCTGCTGCCGACGGAAACAATGCCGAGAGACGAGAACTCGAAGAGCAGAAATGGGGCCCCGTCTTGCCGGGGAAGAATACCCCCGTCGCACAGCCTAAGCCGACAGCTCCAGCCGTTCTCGTCGAAAGGATGGCACTAAAATATCCGAAGTGGGAGCCAGTGCGACCGGCGAAGCATCCAATCGGAAGAGGAGCTCCGCCACCTCTTCCGCCTGGTGGCATGAGGGAGAGATATGCCTCGAATGCTCCCGACGATCAGTTCGTTGATGTGCCCCTTTAAAGGTGGGTCAACGGTCTCTTTCTCCGGATCCGGATCCCCAAGGGGGATGTTTTTCCCCCTCTCTTTTTTACCTTTTGTCTCTTGTCTTTTTATTTTTATTTTATTTTATTTTATTTTTTAGTCCGATGCGCTGTGACCGAACTGCGCGGGCGCGATCTTGCAACATTCGTCTCTTTTATCTTGGCAACCCCAAACACAACTGCATAGAACATAGAGTTATCATAGAAAACCCCGAAACAAGTAATTATTGCTCAAGCAAATTCTGTTTTCATAAGAAATCTAATGGTATAAGTTTTGTATGAATATCAAACCGTGTCAGCCTACCACTTGTGAATGTAGGCTGGTCATATAAGAATGCATCTTGCGTCTTGATTCTGGTGCCGTAAAACCCAATAAAGCGCAAGACACGAGTACATCATTTCCGCCTTCGATGCCGCTATTGTTCAACCACTCATGGGATGAACAAAACACTTAACAGCACGCAGCAGGCTCAAGTCTCATAGAGCCATTCGACTCAGACTTTACCATGAACCCCTGAAACGCCCCGTCTTCGTCCTCGTCAACGAGGTGATCCAAATCTTCACTCTCCGGCGGCAAGGCGGAATACATGCCCTCGCCTTCCTTCGGCCACGAAGGAGGCAAGAAATCGTCGTCATCATCCCAGGCATCTGTTCCGTCGATGGTCTGGATCTGGTTCGGCGGAGCCGCCTGCTTTACCGCAGGGGTTGATGCTGCAGAGTTCGTCGCGGGGTTGGCGGGCGAGTTCTGGACGCTTCGCTTCCCCACGCCCGGATCTATGCTGAGGGCTCTTCGTCGGGAGTTGGTGCTGGTAGCAACTTGGGCGGCCCAATCTGGGGAGTGGAAGATGGGTAGGTCAGAATGCTTTTTTGTCGCCGTGACGAGCAAGTCTACAAGTAGATTAGGCCGCAATTTGTCACAAAATGCAAGCAAGCTGAGCAGATCTCTCCTCGACATCGAGGAAAAGTACTCAGTACGCTAGAGAATGAGTTAGTTGTGTTACTTCATAAAGACCAATGATGTTATTGTCCTGACATACCATGGCATCGGATGCGCCACCAGCTCCAAAGCCGATCAGATCTGGCTTATCAAAGGTAACCCCAATAGGCAACGAGGCCATCACCTTTTCCTTTGTTCTTGCAATCTCATGCTGCTTCTTGCGCTGCGCAAACTCGCTCTTGGCCTTTTGATACTCGGCCATCTGGCGCGCCTCGTCCAGACATCCAAAACACTTGAACTTCGCCTGGTCCATATGCCAAACCTTGACGACATCGGGCGGGTTACAGAGGAGATGCCAATTCTCCTCGCAGCGCGGGCACGTGATGAACATGTTGTCCTCGGTCCAGGCCTGGCGATCACAGCGGCTGCACCTCTTGGCGGCGGCATCATCCTTGGCCTTCTTCTTCCGCGCCGGAGCCCTTGGAGCCATCTTCTTAAACTGTGGAGCGTCGAGGTCTGCGTCAGAGAAGGGGGAGCCGTGGTCCTGGGCCGCATCGAGATGGCTCCGCTTGCGCTTAAGGCTTCCGTTGGTAGGAGTAGAGGTAGCGCTGGATGTCTTGCTGTTGGCGCCTTTGATACGGCGTGTGGGGACTGCAGGAAGCTCAATGTTGTCGGAGGTTTTTAGGGTTTCGACCAAGCGGCGCCGCGCATCCTCATACTTAGCACGGCTTAGCTGGACCATCCCTGTGGCTTGAGCTCCGGCAACGGCCGAGCTGATGCTCGCATTGCCGTTCCTGATTCTTTGGAGGATGGTTTCTGTCATGGCTGTGAATTGTGGTTGATATGGGCGACGAGTGGTCGATGGTGTGCTAGTCGGGGCGGGCATCTCTACGGCGGACGGCGTGGCTGTGGATGATGATGGAGATGACCGCTCCGAGTGACGTTGAGCGGAGTTAGAGTACTGCTCATCCGGCTTTGAGCTGCTAGCCTCCGTAGGGGGCATTTTGGAACTGCCCGATGTGGCAGGTCCCTTGCTCTCCAAGCTCGCCATAATTGAAGAAGATTTGCCGCCTAATAAATTATCGACGACCTGAATTCGATAAGTCTCTGTAAGGAGTGTCACAGAAGTATAAGATGATGGTTGATGAGGCTTGGCGAGGTTGAGACTCTGATTCGAAAAACGATATGAGACCCACGGCTTCCATCTAGGGACTCAACCAACAAACTGGGCAATTGATCGTCCGATTAAGTCTCGATGGTATTATCTATCGTCCTTTTCAAGTCGGATTGGAATCATCTACGTCCAAGGTCAGGTTTGAGCCCTCGAGTCCCAAGAAAGACTCTGTCAATCACGTGAGAAACGTGACTTCCGCGTGAGATGAGGCTTAATAAGGAAAGAGCTCTTGGGACAAAAACGTGGTGAGCTCGTGGAAGAAATCGGAAGCATGTCTGTAACAAAGTAACCTCAATTCTTTTCCTCTTTCTAATCTGTTTGAATCCGTTTTGTGCCAATGGTTGTGGAAGAGCCAAACGTCGTGGAGGCGGCATGTGGCTGTGTCAATGGGGGGAACGAGATGTTAAAATGCCAAGATCTCCCAACAGCTTGGGAGCCATGGAAAATATCCTACAAACGATAAATCGAGTCGAAGATACGAAGATAAGGCAGAAAAAATCGAGGAGAGAGCTGAAACGAATCAAAGCACAGATTGGGAATTTAGACTACAGGCTGCTATCTGGCCAAGGAGTTGTATTTTATTTCTTGGTTATCTGATAAAATCGAAGTGGTTGTGGAAGTGAAGGGAACTTTGCTCTAACGCTGCAAAATTATGCACAGCTCCTGGATAGAATGGGCTGTGAATGCAACTCCGGAGTCATGCATGCGGTCCTGCATCTCCGACGCCAGCTTGCTTGCGTGGCGCTGTCTACCGAATCACACCTTGGCTTCGAAGCCTCTCGATTTCCTCTCCAGGCATTCCCAGATACGACCCCAAAATCTCATCAGTATGCTCGCCTAGCAACGGAGGAGGCGTCCTAGCACCAGGCGTGCTCTCGGAATACTTCACGGGCGTGTTTACCATCTTGATGGGCCCGCACGCCTCGTGCTCCACCTCAATCACCATGTTTCGCGCCTTGGTATGCTCATGCTCGAGGGCCGCCTGGACATCGTTGATGGCGGCATAGGGCATGCCCTTGCCGTCGAAAATGTCGAGCCACTCCTTTGTCGTCTTCTGCCTCGTTAGGTCTTCGATCATGGACTCGAGTTCCTGGCGGTTCCGCACCCGCTCGGCGTTGGTGCTGAACTTGGGATCGGTCTTCCACTCAGGCTTGCCGACCTCGTCGGCAAGAACGCCAAAGAGACGGTCGTTCCCTCCACCGATGAGGATGTCGCCGTCTTTTGTGGGGAAGGCTCGGTATGGTACGATAGATGCTGTGTATTGTTAGTGTTGCCCGTTTCCCTAATACCGCTGGCTAATACGGGAACTGGGGAGCCAAGGGGATATGCTTGGGATCAGGCCACATACGATGAGCAGTTCCCCATCGACCAGAGTCTTTCTTGCCGCTTATTAGACAGCTGCTAGCAATGTTTGCGAGTGTCGCTGTCTGGCAGTCACTAAGGGCTACGTCGATATGCTGGCCCTTGCCCGATCTTATCCGATGGAGCAAGGCAGCCATGATACTATTGCTAGCATAGAGGCCAGTAGTCAAGTCCGTTACTGCAACTCCAACTTTGACGGGAGGACCGTCACGGTTTCCGGTGATGTGCATCAGACCGAACTCGGCCTCGACCATGACGTCGTAGCCGGCCCTGTTCGAATATGGTCCTGTCTGGCCGTAACCGGTGATGGAGGTGTAGATAAGGCTTGGGTTGACCTTGTGGATGGATTCGTAGTCCAGGCCATACTTCTTTAGCGTTCCGGGAAGATAGTTTTCCACGAGGACATCAGCCTTTGCTGCAAGTTTGTGCAGAATCTCGACACCTTCCGCATGCTGGAAAGAGAGTCCTAGAGACTTTTTGTTGCGATTCGCCTACGTCACCGGGTGTTGTGTTAGCACCGGCTATGACAGCGGCCGGGGCTGAACGGCATGGGGGGGAAAGGGACAAATAATTCCGGCAGCACAATCTTGGCAAAAACCTCACCAAGCCCGGTGCGCACTCACAGTCAAATAGTAGGCCGCCTCACCAGGACCTTCGAGACCGGACTCGGGGGTGTAATTGGCGTAGGGTGGGCCCCAGGATCGGGTGTCATCGCCCCGCACAGGGTGCTCAATCTTGATAACCTCGGCCCTACGTGTTGCCAGCCGGGCAGTAAGTCATAGGTCGGGTTGGGCCATTGAGAGCCGGATAGATATCAATATTCCTCTTTTTTTGGTTGCTTACCCCAGATCTCCTAAAATTTGGGTGCAGTATGGCTGCAAACATAAAATTGATTCAGTCAGCTTCTAGTCTTGAAAACGCGTTTACCTAGGTCTTGTAGGCTTCAATGTTCTTTTTCCAACATACCCCAGCCAGGACTCTGGTCATGTCAAGAACCCTGACTCCCTCTAAGGGTAGTGTCGAACCGGCGCTCGATTGCGAGCAAGATGAGACGGAGAACAGTCTGCGGCCACCGGCGTGCCGGCCAACCAGGATAGGGGCCCGGCCTCTCAAGAAGACGGCGGAGGCGCGGCGAGGTAACGGATTCATGTTGGAAGACAATGATGGGGAATGGTGTGGTAATAGCACGAGAGAGGTAGTAGTAGTATTGGTCGTGGTAGTTTCAGAGAGGGCAGTGAGCAAGTTGGTTCATCTAATTATGACTCCGTCTATAATTGAATCCTTCCTTGAGCTTACCCGACGAGGGTTGTCAGAACGGGCCGGCTTAGGAGACAAGACAAATAATAATGGGCCTCGCCGAATTAGGGAATTAGCTGTGGCGGTCTATTTTCTTCCTCGGGCAGCGGCACTGAGGCCGGTGTTGCTGCTGGTCAATGCTGGCGATGACAGGCCGAAATCGCGGCGCGAAAGCCTGCGTTAACCTCTTGATACCGAGACAGCCGCTGGCAGCTGCGGGTTCAGCGCATGCACCGGAGGAGAGACGCAATAATATCAACGAAGTCTTCATCAATGCTTTGTGCATTAATCCTTTGCTGGGGCGAATTGACACAGCTAATCAACAATAATACAATCCCATCCAATCCCGAACCAAATCCAGCTGTCATTCCATTCCAATCGCTTGAAGCAGAGAGGCTGTCCTTAAATCTCTTTTTTGCGCTCTATCAAAGTGCCCCTTGCTTCGAAGCAGACATGAGATCCATTATCACCCTTCGTAGTAGCTCCCGATTGATAACAATTCGATATTTCCAAGCTCACTTGATCAGTCGATCTAGGAAAGAGTTGAGAGAAGCAGCATGGCTCCATCCATACTTCCATCGAGTCTGGTTTATACCAGGTGCAAGCGGCTCTAAGACTAATGCGGACATCGTTGATGCTTGGCTTTGATGTTACGTCGTAGATCATAGGTGTCCATCAGAACCTCCACTTCCATTGATCCCGCCCTACAATATGATGTACGCTAGTGTTGGATTGCTCCCATGTTCAACATTCAACTTGATTCCGCCTCGATATCCCATCACTCAGTCCCAAGGTTACCTACTTAGCTGTAGAGAGTAAGCTAGCCCCATGGGGATATGTTGCAGAACTTTGTTCAAGAAACGAAACATCTTGGCATCCCTCTTGGGCATGTCGAGCTGATATTAGCACATTAAAGTGTCAAGGAGGCTCCATATCTAATACGAACACACGTTGACGGGAGAGCTACCTGGGAGTTCCCGCTGGGACCAAAGCCGACACCACCTTCCCCGGATGCTGGAGTCTGCGGGCAATCAAGTGTGGTGACATGAAGAATCTGAAGATGAGAGTGTGTGACCCATGATCGATTGATGGCTATGGGAGCCTGCCTCAGCGTTTGGCGAGTTAGGTGATGGGCCACAACAGGAGACGGGAAACGGAGAGGATAAGGGTTGATGAAACGAATGCTTGGTTGATAGCAACACCTGCTTTGGCGGTTTCTCACATCTAGTATGATTCATCATCCATATCAATTGATTCCAGCATCACAAAGTACTTCGTATTTCAATGTTGCTATTTTAATCCATCGTCTTACTGGAGAGTCTCAAACTTACTTCGTAGTGTTGCCATTTCTATACTCTGCACGTGTCCTGAGGTAGTACATCCTGCACCTGCGCCGATGTACGAGTAGTTTTAATATCCTACAGTTTATTGTGTTCAAGTTGATTTGATGTTTGCGGTCTGTCCCCATGGTCGATCTCTCGGCGCAATTCTGTCCAGCGCTGCATTGTCTCGGTTTGCCTCTTGTGGATCGGCGAACATCACCCGAGTCGGGATCAATTGATGCTGATCCTTGCTGGGGAGAGATCAATCAATTCGCATTTCCCAGTTTCTACTTTGTAGTATTATTACTTCGTATACTTCACAAACAGCCACGCTTGAAGCCGATCAATGCTGCGCTGGGGAAGGTCCAATCCGCGAACCCCTGTGACATCTGCATGTGTCAAGTCCTTCGTACAAAGAAACCCGTGGCCCCACAAACAGCCTGGGCCACGCCTGCCACATGGAATCCGTGGAACGGAAGCCTACTGAAAACATGCGGAAAGCACCACCTTGAGCCATAGAATGAACCTGAAATTGAGCAGGCAGGAGCTGATTCGGTCATCAATACAGTGTCCCTTCCCTTCCTCAAACTACAGCTCCATGAGTCGCTGCTTCAAAACTCACGTCTCTCCTAAAGATCAATGACCATCGTAAAAGGGCAACTCGTGCTCTCAATTTTGTTCATCTTCATTGATCGACTGGCCTTCGTTTTGTGACTATCAGTCAACTCCCATCGTATCGTCTAAAACTAGAAAGCCTGGCCTGCCTCCCCGCCTATCTGTCGAGGGTGTTGAATCCTGCAAGCCACCACCGAGCAACCGCATCGCTCCTCAGTTGATCCTTCAGCCGTCTCCATTTTTAACTCGGGGGCGGAGGCGGAGGTGTGGTTGGCTGTCCGAAGCATCAAATCGAATCACAGTCTTCCGGGGCCTTCATCTATCGGGTCGAGTTAGGCGTTGAATTGTCCACGCCGTCAGCCGTCAGCCATCGCCCCCTCGCGTCGTCTGGGCTGGCTTAGCTGTCCCGAGATAATATTACATCGATCAAATCAATAATAAGCCCTATGCTGCTATTAGCCGCAAGGGCAGCGACAAGCGACCGGCATTCGAAAGCGGTGCAATTCTGTTTGGATGGGTCAACGAGGTCCCATCATAATCTAACTCAATAAGAAGAAGCTGGAGGCCTGGCCATATAAGGACCTGGATACTCGTCTTTTCCTCCCTGGTCCAGGATTCCTTGGTTCCCTTTTTGCCAACACCCGACAAGGCGGTCGACTTCTGTTCCTTGGCCTTTATTTCTTTACCTGGACCCGTTTCTCCTTTGTGAGAGATCGCGAATTTGAAAGGACTTTCCCCTCAAGGCGTTGCTTTAGTGTTTGCCTGATTACCCTCTTCCGCTAGCTATTGTTACCCCGGCCTCTGATCATCGTCTGCCACCCCCGCCCCCGGGCCTAATACTACCTACTTCGTACTGCCTTGCCTCCATCCAATTCCCCCCAATACCCTCCACGTTGCTTTTCAGTGCTAGGATATCCCCGAAGCCGGGCAGCCCTGACGTAACGTTGCGCGTCTTCACATTAGTGCGTGGATAGCAACTTTCGCGGCAACTAGTAGGCGACGTGCGCTGCTGGGTGCAAAGAGAGTGAACCCAGAGGTTTAGCATCTACCTGTTCTGATTCTGATTCTGGATGGGAAGCTGCTTTTGCAAAGGTTCAATGTTCCATTGATACCTCCAACGGCAACCAACCTCCAGCCGCAGACCAGGTGAGGTGGCACTCTTGTTTCATCTGTAACCGCATCCAGTTCAGAGTTGTGGTATCGAGATCCCCAATTGTATTGGAGAGCCCTTTGGCAGACACGATACGGGAGCAATTGGCCACAAGCTTCAGCGGGTGCACGCGCGAGCTCTACCCCAGTTTCAACTACATGCCACTTGAGGCTGCTGCCTCTGCCAGGCTGTCGTGCTACTCTGCGCCACCCTCTGTTGACAATCTTACCTGTCAAAGAGAAGCCCGCCAAGCTCGAACAAGTTGCGAGGGCTTAGTACATAAGGAGAGACTCTCCTCTGCATATTGGCGGTTGTAAAAGCAAGGCTCACCTTCGCTCCAACCACCCTCTTAGAGGTGCTCACTTCACCGCCCCTATCCTATGCCGGTCGCGTCCGTATAAGCTCGCCTACCAGCTGGATTCCTCAGCCATATATTTTTTCGTCCTCTCATTCTCTGACCTCCCGCGTCTCCCTTACTTCTCACCTCTTCCCTGCTCTGTTGATCACCGGCATTCACAATGCATTTGCGCCTCGCCCTCGTAGGGGCGGCCTTGTCCTCGCTCCTCTCTCCCGCAGCCGCCATCTGGCCCATTCCTCAAGAAATCACCACCGGCAAAGACGTCCTCTTCATCGCACAGACATTGAAGATTACGTATAATGGTGGATCAGTATGCTGGCCTTCTTCCGATTCCTCTTGCCGCTATAGCTATGGAGATACTGAGACCGTGCTAAATTTGCAGCTTCCCTACACCTTTGGATTCAGCCCTTCGCCAGGTCCCAAGTGCAACGACAGGGAGATAGTCCAGGGCGGCGTCTCGAGAGCCCTTGGCGCCATTTTCCAGAACAATTTCGTGCCCTGGAAGCTCCGGCCCCGTAACTCTAATTTCGAGCCCGATGTATATGCTGACAAGAACTGGGTCAAGTCGCTTTCCATCAGCCATGCCAAAAGCAACAGTTCATCGTGCTACAAGCCCCTTGCCGGCGAAGTCGACGAGTCGTACACGTTCAAGCTAACGACCAGCGGTGAGGCCACCATCGAGGCCCAGACGGCTATCGGGGTTCTCCGAGCTCTTGAAACCTTTGTGCAGCTCTTCTACCAGCACACCACCGGCACTTCCTGGTACACCAATCTCGCGCCCGTTACCATTAAGGATAAGCCCAAGTATCCCCATCGTGGTGTTCTTCTCGACGTGGCAAGGAACTGGTACCCGGTCAAGGACATCCTGCGAACTATTGACGCTCTCTCGTGGAACAAGATGAACCGCCTTCACATCCATGTTACCGATTCCCAGTCGTGGCCACTGGATATCCCGGCGTTTCCCGAACTTTCGGCCAAGGGTGCGTACAGGAAGGGGAACTCGTATTCACCGGCCGACCTAGCGCAGATCCAGGAATATGGAGCGCACCGCGGAGTCGAGGTCATTCTCGAGATTGACATGCCAGGCCACATCGGATCCGTAGCGCACTCGTTCCCCGAGCTCATCGTAGCGTACAACCTCATCCCCTATCAGTGGTGGTGTGCGCAGCCTCCGTGCGGTGCGTTCAAGCTCAACAACACAGACGTCGACAAGTTCCTCGAGAAACTCTTCGATGACCTTCTCCCGCGAGTGGCACCTTACTCAGCTTACTTCCACACGGGCGGCGACGAATTGAACAAGAACGATTCGATGCTCGACGAAGGCGTGAGGTCAAACAAGACGGAGGTGCTGCAGCCGCTCCTTCAAAAGTTCATTGACGTCAACCACCGTCGCGTGCGCAAGGCGGGTCT
Organism: Scedosporium minutisporum; assembly: GCA_034774675.1. NCBI lineage: Eukaryota > Fungi > Ascomycota > Sordariomycetes > Microascales > Microascaceae > Scedosporium > Scedosporium minutisporum. The sequence goes on from SJVG01000167.1 coordinate 47,896, forward strand.
CACGCCCATGGTCTGGGAGGAGATTCCGATCGAGTGGAATGTGACGATTGGCAAGGATGTGGTGGTGCAGACGTGGTTGGGTGCGGAGTCCGTCAACACACTAACAGCCCAGGGCCACAAGGTTATCGACAGCAACTACAATTTCTGGGTAAGAGATAATTCCGTAGGAATCATGACCAGTTCACTAACATAAAGTCTCCCAGTATCTCGACTGTGGACGAGGCCAGTGGCTCACCTTTGACAACGGCGCGGCATTCCAGCAATTCTATCCGTTCAACGACTGGTGCGGACCCACCAAGAACTGGAAGCTCATATACCAGCACGACCCGGCGGCAGGACTCAGCAAGGAGCAGGCCAAGAACGTCCTCGGAGGCGAGTTGGCGGTGTGGAGCGAGACGATCGACCCGGTCACGCTCGACAGCATCGTGTGGCCGCGTGCCAGCGCCGCGGGCGAGGTACTCTGGTCGGGACGACAGGACGCGGCGGGTCAGAACCGAAGCCAGTACGATGCGTCGCCGAGGCTCTTGGATATGCGAGAACGCATGGTGGCCAGGGGTGTGGGCGCGTCGCCAATTACGATGACTTTCTGTTCGCAGTCGGAGAACCCCGAGGAGTGCTCCTATATTGTTTGAGTGGGAGGGGCAGAGGAGGAACACAAAAATGTGGACAGTGCCCCGGGTTGTTCCTAATTGCTTAACTTCGATCGGAGAGTTGTTTGAAGCCCGGGGAGAGGAGTTTATGAAATACCGATGTTCTTATTATTATTAACCTTCAATGAGCAGCCGCTACCGCTACTCAGCCCTGAAAACAGCATTGATGGGCATTATTCACAAGTTTCATAATTACTATTTTTATAAATCCTTTTTTGCCGTCGTCATTTGATTGGTGTTTGCTCCTGCGATGTTGGTTGAGAATATTGAAACTTAGAACGTGTTTTGCGGTTCAAGAGGTGAAGGACACACGGAAGCGAGAGGACCGGACCGTCGGCCTGATCACCAGCCCCGGTCCCGTTTGTCGCCGGCGCACGGCTTTTACTGAACGTCAATCAATGCTTGGTATCTGCGGGCGACCCTTGTCTCGACAAATCTCCATCCACCCCTTTCAATATTGTACGCAACCTGAAGCAAGGCCCCTCGACAGCGGACCTGGGAAAAGTCCGAAGAGTCCGTCGGAGGGTGGCGGGGGAGTGTGGAGAAGGGGGATAACTGCGGGGAACAACCAACGAGTAGCGCCGGTATTATAACTCGTGCGACTCATACTGGCTGGGCTGGGTAGCAACGGGGAACGGGTGTAGTAGCTTTTTGGTTTCGGGGCTAGTACGAAGGGGGGGGGGGGAGAACCATCGAAGGGTTGCAGAAGTCTGCCATTGGGCGGTGGTGACGGTGGACTTGGTGGTTTGCGCTACTTTTCCTTTTTGTAGTTTGGATCGCGCAATCAAGTGGGAACGGATGCAAGTCGATGCAAGGAGTTACTTCGTTTGGAAGTCTTGATGCTGGGTTGCTACCTTGGTCGTGATTGAAAAAGGCAAAAGGAAACGAGAACGAGGACGAAAAAGACTTGGAGCTGCGTTTCGATTTCTTCTCCTGCTCCGACGGGATATTTCCCCAGGTTTTCTAGGCTGGGGTAGAGAAAGTGGGCTCATTCCGAGTTTGAAAGATGTTGAGATCTCAATGAAGACAGGCCAAGGGAAACGGACCAGCGGGGTTGTTCGATGCCGAGTTTCGGGCGAAGTGGAGCATTCTTTTTTTAATGGATTGATCAATAGGAATCTATATATAAGTAAGGAAAATGGGAACATTAACATGATGAAAGTTAGTCGAGGAAAAGCTGGATCGAACTTGGAGGTTTGTCGTTAAACCGACCCCAACATCAGCCAACACCAGCATCAGGACCAGCAACAGGACCAGCAACAACACCAGTTTTCCTCCCCTCCCTTCCCCCGCGTGGATGATACCCTCCCTTATTCGATCTCGAATCTAGGCCAAACGAGATCGGGACAAGATCCTCGCTCCGACCACAGACACCATCTATCTGTCCGTGTCAGACTCGGTCTTAGTCCTGTGCTGTCTCTTGTGCTTGGCTTTAGTACGATTGAATCGGGAGAAACTCACAATACACGGACAACACTCGAGCATCTGATTCTATAGAGCCTCGGCTCATACAGCTCACACAGACGTAGGCGCATACGCGGACGCAGTCAAGAAGTCGAACCCCGCGTCTTGCCAAGATCTGGTGATGTGTGATGGTAGATGGGTATAATATCATTCGAATCTATCTCCGTTATATACCCATTTTGTGTATATATCCAATCTTGATCTCATCGTCTCTCATTATCTAGCTCCCAATCTTATCGAGAGCGAGGAGGAGAAAGAGAGAGAAAGAAAGAAGACATATATACTCGCACTCAACCTGCCATCACCATCTACACCATGGGTCTCATTGATCAAGCCGTCGGCCAGCTCACGACCAAGTCGGTTGCCGTCTTCGTCGCAGCTTCGTGCACCATCTACCTTGTGCTCGTCAGTGTCGACAGGAGACGTCGTCGGAGCAGACTCGGTGCCCGGCCTCCGAAGGCCAAGTACTACCTCCCTTTCGGTAAGTAGTATCAGCCTATCGTGGATATCACGCGATGCCCATCCTCTCGCTCACTCACGCTCTTATATCACGACACGAGTCAGCCTTAGAAAAAGAATAGAAGGGGCCAAGAACTAACACGAAACACCAGGCATCGACTTCATCATCAACGGCATCCTAGAAAACCGCCGAAACCGCAACCTCCAAAACTGGATGAGCCAATTCAGCCGCATCGGCGCCTGGACAGCCGAAGCCAACATCGCCGGCCACGAAATCATCCTCACAGTCGAGCCCGACAACGTCAAGGCCATCCTCTCAACCCAATTCGCCGACTACGGCAAGGGCGCCGACTTCCACGCCGACTTCCGCGACTTCCTCGGCGACAGCATCTTCGCGACGGACGGCGAGCTGTGGCACTCGAGCCGGCAGCTCGTGAGGCCGCAGTTCATCAAGGACAGGGTGAGCGATTTGCACTGTTTTGAGGATCATACGCAGGCTTTATTCAAGGCTATCGCGAATGGGGGGCCGTTGGATGGTGGGGGGCAGGTTGTGGATTTGGAGGAGGGGAATGGGAGGAAGGTGGATATTAGTGATTTGTTTTATCGGTTGGCTTTGGATGTTTCGACGGATTTCTTGTTTGGATACTCGGTTGATTCTATGTTGTGGGTTTGCCCTTCTTCTCCATCACATCATCCGTCCGTCCAACTAACAGAAGAAACCAGCAAACCCAACGAACCCTTCGCCGAAGCCTTCGACGAAGTCCAACGCATCCAAGGCCTCATCGCCCGCGCAAAGGGCGTGACCTGGATCATCCCCCGCAACACCTTCTGGCCCGGCCTCAAGACCATCGACTCCTTCGTAAACCAATACATCGACCGCGCCCTCGCCCTCAAACCCGACGAGCTCGCCTCCAAGACCAAATCCGACAAGGGCTACACCTTCCTGCACGCCGCCGCCGGCTTCACGCGCGACCGCAAAGTCCTCCGCGACCAAATCGTCGCCCTACTCCTCGCGGGCCGGGACACGACGGCTTCGACGCTCTCATTTGCCGTGCACGAGCTCGCGCGTCATCCCGAAGTCGTGGCTAAGCTGCGGAGGGAGATCCTCACTACCGTGGGACCCGACACGCCGCCGACCTACAGGGACTTGAAAAACATGGCCTACCTCAAGGCTGTCGTCAATGAGACTCTCCGCCTGTACCCCGTCGTGCCCTTCAACGTCCGCGTAGCTCTCCGCGACACCACCCTCCCCCGCGGCGGAGGCCCCGACGGCAGCCAACCCGTCGGCGTGCTCAAGAACACCTCGATCGCCTACTCGCCCCTCGTGATGCAACGCCGCCCGGACATCTACCCGCCCGTCTCTGAAACCTTCGCCGACCCGGCCCTCTTCAGCCCCGAGAGGTGGGAGAACTGGCATCCCAAGGGCCACGAGTACGTCCCCTTCAACGCGGGGCCGAGGATCTGCGTGGGGCAACAGTTCGCGCTCACGGAGATGGCGTACGTGATTTGTCGCATGTTTCAAAAGTATGAGCGCGTCGAGAGCTTCGTTGGGCCGGAGAAGAAGAAGGGGTTTGGGGGGGAGGATGAGGATTTGAGTTTGAAGACGGATTTGACGTTGAAGCCTGGGGAGAGGGTTGTGGTTGCTTTTTGGGAGGCGAAGAGGGAGTGAGGATTGGGAGATGGGACGTATATTGATGGCTGGTTAGTGGCTGTTTGATAGGAGTTGGAAGGTTTCTGGATTCTGATATTTTTGGGGACTTTTCGTTGGATATTTCTTTGGGAGGTTAAGTATGACTGACGGATTTCACTCGCAACTCGATTTGTTAACTTCAATTGGATATCGAAAACTGCTTCTGAGGTTCAGCCTCAATGTATCTACCCTTGACTTGAATTCATGGACTTTCATACGACCACAACATAAATTGACGTCCTCCATCTAGCCTTGTGTTTCCTCAAATCTCAAAGCTCTCCCTGATAGCCTCGCCGAACCTCCTCATCGCCTCCCTCATGCCCTCAACCGTAGCAGCAGCAAACGTCGTCCGGAAAAACAGCTCTGAAGGTTCATCCTCCGATCCGGGGTGATTCTTTCCGTTGACGCTATTGGCCCCATTGGATTGATTGCCGTTGACTCCATTGGCTGCCAGGTTTGCGCTGCTCGACTCGTTCTGGGTCTGAGCAGGCGGGCTGTGTCCCCCGGCGCGGAACCAAGAACCCCGAGCGACGAGGACTCCTTTGGAGATGCAAGATTTGAAAATCTCTTCTTCGAGGGCGGTAACACCGACGGATTTGTGGGGATGTTTCGTGTGGTCAAGTTTGATCCAGAGCTATTTTTAAGGTCTCATTAGCACACTTATACATGGCGGGAAAGGGTACGCTGATTTGGTGAATCTTACAAACATGCCCGCCTTGGGAGGATCCCACGTCGCCATATCAGGCAAGAAATCCTCACAGGCTTTTAAAAGCACGTCCCTGCGCACCTTGTACTCGCCGCCGAGAGCAGCCACCCACTCGAGGAAACCCTCATGTCCGCCCCACGCCTTCTCGAGCAGCGTGTACAGCGCCGCCTGGGAAAACCCACTCGGTCCCTGGGACGACTCGCAGTGTCGCTGGAACCGCTCGATAACCTGCGCGGATCCCGTCGCCCAGCCCATGCGCGAACCGGGGGAGAGGATCTTTGCGAAGGAATCTAGACGGAGGACGCGGCCGGAGGTGTCAATGCTTAGGAACGTGCCTGGCAGCGAGGCCATGTAAGACTCTACCCGGTTCTCGCTCGAATGCCCATTCTCAGAAGCAGAAGATTTGTTGTACTCTCCCATCTGAAGCAGGTAGTACGGGTCATCCTCGACGATGAAAACATCGTGCTCCTCGCAAATGGCGTAAATCTCCCTCCTCCGCCCTTCACTCAACGACGCGCCCGTAGGATTCTGCCCCGTCGGCACCGTATACAGCACATGCGGCTTCCTCCTCCCCCGCTTCTCTTCGTCCCAGCCCTGCAATATACTCCTCAGCTCCGCAGGCAGAAGACCCTCGCCGTCCATCTTCACCCCGACGATCCCGATCCCCAAAGCCTCCATGGTCTCCTGCGACGTAGGATAAGTATACTCCTCCATAAGCACCGTGTCGCGCCTCTCCTTGTCGCAAAACATCCTCGCTACCGTCTCCCACGCCCCCGTCGACCCCGTCGTCTGCATGCACCACCAGTCAGCGTAGGGTGGCGCGTAAAGGATTTCGGTCAGCTCGGTGAGGAGGCGGACGAGCTGGGCGGCGCCGGTAACTTGGCCGTAGTTGAGGGCTACGGAGAGGTCGTAGTCGCCTTTGTTGAGGGCGATGTCGTCTTTGCCGATGGAGAAGGTGACGTCCGGTGCGGAGGTCGAGGAGCTGGGGAGGTTGAAGGATGGGCGGGGCGGGACGGTGACGGTGAGGGATGAGAAGGGGAAGGAGGTTGCGGAGGGGAGGCCGCCGCCTAGCACGAGGACGTTGGTTGTCCTGTTGGCGTTGATGCGGGCTTGGACGAAATCATCCGGGACCCTCTTGATCAGGGCGGAGTGGCAGCACTGGTATTGGCC
>SJVG01000168.1:0-53998 GCA_034774675.1 Scedosporium minutisporum
CGGCATCCTCGTCGACGTAATGGACCAGTCGTGGGGCTGCGTCCTCAGCCACAAGCTCAACAACACCACGTCCCCGACGGAGATCAACCCGTCCCTCTTCAGCGGCTACCTCATCAAGCGCGGCGGCACGAAGATCGAGGACCCGCCCGTCGTGATGGAGGTTAACGTCGTGTACAGCGAGGGCGGGAACCCGAGGCAGCACGAGGGTCTGCTGCGCGAGATGTTGGGGCATTTTAGGGCGTTGGGGACGTTGGCTAGGGTTAGGGGCGTGGCGGATAGGGAGGGGGATGTGAGGCCTTGGCACGTTGCGGCTGCTGAGAAGGCTGTTAGGGCTTTGTATTTGTTGATGTGAGGGGAGGGATTTGGAATGTTTTGGGTTTATATGTCTTGGCGCGATGAGTTGTGTTCTTTCTTTTGTATGGCAGCGGTTTTTGAGACCGGAGTATACCATGGCGCCTGAAATTTTGGGGCTTTTTTTCCCTGTCTTCTTTTCTTCGTCTGATTGCATTGATATATGGAGGTAGTTCCTACTACGTGGTTGAAGTGTTGAATAAAGTATAGAATCATGGTTACGATACAAATATCTCGAGTTTCTATCTGTTTCGGCTACTCCAGGGTCTTTGGCAATGGTTAGTTCAGTGTATCCTGGTCGTCGTAGTAGTTCGAGGAATCGAGAGATGGTATAAGATGAAAGGGCAAAGGGGGCGAGAAAACAGACAATCACTGCTCGAAGGAAGCTTCGAGTGAAGATATCAAGAGAATAGGGAGGGAAGGAGCGGATGGAGATTAGATAAGGAAGGTGTGAGAGGAGGCAATTTGGAACTATGTACCTTGGCAGGTTACTATTGTAGTGTTTTGTACTTAGAAGAGGTCATACCCCAGTTAACCCTACTCTCTCCGTACTGGGTTTATAATCATCTATCAATATTTTCTTCTCTGACTTGCGTCGAGATCAATTGATGTTGATGCTCTCTCCGGACTGCAGAGCTTCCTGATGAATGGTGGTTGTGGATGTATCTTGTACTCCTCCTGTGCGTCAAATAAAGTCTTAATACTGCAGTATGACTAATTATATTCAGGTACTAGTGACATTAAAGATTTGGAAATCCAACATCTTCGCGTTGCCCCACTTCAGAATCAAAGTTCGATCTCGGTCAACGACGCCCAAGAGACCTTCATCTTCCACACTCTGTATCTTTTTCACCGACGCGTCTCTAAACCCACCTAAATATATTTAGGGCTCAAGTCTGATGATCATATATACACACGTCGATCTGAGCCGGCAGCCTTCCCTTATTCATCCGTTTTCAAAAAGCGAAAAATCCAAAGTGAACCCTGGTCTCCCACACTCAAACTCTCTCCAATAAAATTCATCGCCATCCAACTTCTCTGCCCCCCCCACCCTTATACATAGTTTACTTCTGGGGTTCGAGTCTCAACAAAGAACTCACTGTGTTTCGTTTCATACTTTTTACCTCCGCGAAGTACCCCACGATAGCCTCGCATTCGATCGAGCACGAGCCATGTCGGTAGCCGAGTCGTCTTCGGCCCAGCCGGCGGTCTCGGCTCCTCAGCCAACAGCTCCGCCTAGTCTCGGAGAGTCGATCGAGGAGAAGTGCCTGCTTGCGAGCCTCATTACTATCGAATGCCACTTCACTGGCCGGCCTGTCCTGGGGCCCAAGTCTACTCGCCAGGCCATTTCAATGCTGTCCAAGTCTTTGGAGAAGACTCAGGATGAAGATGTTCGGTGAGTGCTAATGACTGTTATATCTTTACGCTTTCATGATATTTTACTTTGTCTTTCACATCAACCTCCAGACTCCTAGCCTCACTTCTTTTTCTTTCCCTTTTGTCGCTTCTTTGTTTTGGCTACTATCAGTTGAACTTGTTACAAAGGCTTGGCTAACCTTCCCTCACTTAGTACGAGAAAGTTTGGCCCAAATATTGAGATTTGGGTATATCTGAGAAAGATTTTTCAATCAGCCATTCCAAATCTTGCCAATCGTGCTCTTGGGCCACTTGAAGGGCCACTTGAAGGGCCAGATGTTGCTGCTTCCTACCCTCAGAGCTCAACCCTGATTGTCAAAAACTTTGCCACTATCAAGGAGGATGTTCAGATTCTTGACATCTTGATGCAGATTGCTAGAAATATTCTAGTCAGCGATTCCCGCCCTGTGCCACAGGACCTCTGCGCAGCTGCCACCTTTGACAAAATGGCCTACAAGACGATTGTCCTCTGTGCCTATGTGACAAATAACAGCAAGAGTCCTGGTAGTGATGTTGAAGGGACTACAGACTTCTTTGAAAAAGTCCTTGAAATTCACGATCTTTGTATAGAACAATCCCTTTTTCTCTCCACTTTTTCAGTTTTATTGTATACTAAGAGAATACCCTACTGACCCTGCCCACTAAACAGTCAAACGTCTCTTGGTAACCACTTTGCAACAAGCCCACAATTGGGTCGTTGGCCACCATTGGAACAAGATGCAGCTGTTCCTGGATGTACTCTTCGATGACGCGGAGGGCGAGCCAGTTCCGGAGTCCCCCGTGCCCGCCGAGCTGAGATGGACCGAGCCCAACATGGAGGTCGCCCGAACCGAAGTGAATAACTGGTTGGCCCGCAACTCTAAACTCGGCCCTTCTGCCACGGCTCTCCTGAAGGAGTACATGGCTCATCATGCAAAGGACCACCCCAGTCCTCTAGACTCGGCCTCGCCTCTGGCTTGGAACTGGCTGCCAAAAGTGCCTTATGAGATTCACGTTCAGGATGACAGTAACGTGACTCCCGTTTGGGACCCGAACACCAAATCAAAGTGGGACCGCGACCGATTTTACCTACGTACTTCCCATGAGATCGACTCGTGGTGGACCGAGGTAGTAGGTGCCAACTTCGAGGATGTCACGGCAATGCAATCCGTAGAAGCAGCTAAGGAAGAACTCGGCTCGGCTCGCAAGGCTCTTCTTCAGCGCTGGGCTGAGGAGCAAGCCTCCAGTGCTACCGATCCTTCCAGTCCCACCACCTATAGCTCGAGGCTTCATAACGACGACGAGGTCATGTCATCCGGCATTCTTACGGAGATCCCGAACATCCTTGATCCTCGACAGATCGAGGCTCTATATATGATCATCAAGACTTGCATCCTGGATAGCCATGGCGATGGGCTTACTCCCTGCGGCGAGAATCTTCAGAAAACTCGCTGCAAGATGTTCCTGGCCCTTAACTCTGGCCGGAGCCTTTTCAAGGAGATGCTCGTTTACGTCGGTATCTGGGTTCTTGACGATAACGCGCTCGTATATCAGGTCATGCGAGATATTGTTCTCGCCCTCCACCACAACTCGCTTATCCCTGCTGCGTGGAACAGGGTTAGCTCGTACCGGAACTTCATCCTGTCTCCCGCTCAGTCCGTCCTTCTACGGCTCGTCGGCGACATCTTTTGTTCGACAACCGCGCATATGGACGATGTCTCGCAGCAGGAGAAATCCAAGCTCTTCAAGCTGATCCATTTCTTCTACACCTTTTTCCGCTCGTTCATTGTGCCCGAGTACGCCGCAATTATGCACGTTCAATCCCAGATCCGCGAGGGTAAAATGCAGCCCGGCGATTTCCGCATGGATTACTGGGAGATGCAAAGAGCGAAGGCGGCGTTGATTCAGTACCTCGAGTTCATCGAGCTGGTGGCCGAAATCCGTGAGACGAGGGAACTCTTGATCAAGTGGGAGGCCGTGTATGACCTCATCGTTTTGCTGACCGCGCTCGAAGCTGCGGTTCCTAAGCTGCCGCTCGTCGATATGAGCAATGGCCAGCCCAAGGCCGTCCGCCAGCCAGGCAGCTCAGCGGGTTCGTCGTCTCCCAAAGACCACCATCACCATCATCACCACCACCACCACCCGCACCACCACCATCATCACCATCACCACAACCGCGACTACCATGACGCCCATTCCGATTTTGACCCGGATTCTGATAACGAGTCCTTTGACTCCACCGGCCCCATGGATATGACCTCAGAACACTCCGGAAGCACATCCCGCGAACAAGGAAGCAAATATGCCTGGGCCGGCGTCAAAGCCCCCATCTTCACCATAATCGCCACCCTCCTCCAACCTCGTCCCGGCCGCGGCACCCCCGGCAACGCAGACGTCCAACGCCAAGTCCTCCAAAACAACGGGCTGGTAGCCCTGCTCAACTGCGTCTCCTACGACGGGTACCAGCCCCTCTCGAGGGAGCGCGTCACACTCTGTCTAAAGTGGCTCGTCGAGGGCAATAAGGACGCCGCCGACTGGTTCAAGGAATTGTTCAAGCATACCGAGGCCGCGGCCGCTGCTTCAGCTCTTGCGGCTGTTGGTACTCAGCAGCAGCAGCAGCAGAGGGCTGCGTCGGCGGCTGGACCTTCGAGTGAGCCTGTGCGAAGGGTTCGAGTTGATGGGGTTCAGGGTGATGTTCAGGTGCGGTCTAGGCCTGATGCTAACGAGGTGGAGGAGCCGAGGGGTGGGATTCAGGGTGGTGGTGGGCTTACGCAGATGGAGGAGGATTTCATGGCCTAAATTTCATTTTCAAGGTCCTTCGGTCTACGGGAATTATTGGGAAGGTTCTTTCCCTTACGACCCACGTCTATTTTACAGGGAACGAGTGCATTATAGGTGTTGAAAAGAGGTTTCGGTATGGTGTTCGGCGGCTCGGTAGTCAGGCTCGAGGCGTTGGCGGTTTTTTGTTAAAGTCTTGTGCGAGTTGAAAGGAATATCGAGTTCACCAGTTTTCTCTGGGGGTTTTGTGCGATTTCTCTTGTGTACTTTACTATACCCAAATATTCATTTTACAGACAATGTCTCTAGTCCCAACTTACGATCCAGTATTTCGACCTCCACGTTCACCTAGTAGACGACGCCTACTCAAAACCAATAAGAGAGTCGTATATTTCGCTCGGAAATACAAGCACAGGCCATAAGCCATACAATGCTATCAATCTAGATCTTGATACATACCCACATCCCCTCCATTTATCTCAATCCCTATCCACCTCTAAATTCATTAAGATAACCATCCTCGTTCTCCTGAAGCCCTAGAATCCTCCTAACCAAAACCATTCAGATCCATGAACTGCCCTCGAAACCTCGTAAGATCCCTCCACCGTCTCCAAGAACTTTCCCGTCAGCCCTTCGAGCCAATATGTGTGCTTCTTTTTTCGTCTTTCTGCTTTGCCTCATACTCTCCGGGCCAGCGGTTCTCCGTACTGGTCAAGAAAGCATGGGCATAAAAGAAGACACAGACACATTGGCACGACAAGAGTAGCTAGACAGGAAGAGCGATGTGGAAGACCCACCGCCCCTTCTTGTTGCGGGAGAAGAAGAAATGCGAAACATTGATTGACGGTTGTGTGTGTGCGCGTGTGCGTGAAACTGTTTCTTTTCGACGCCTTTTTTGCTCTTCCTTCCCCTCCAGAACCTGGGTAAAACTGGCATGACCGTGTATTCCCTTGGACCTGAATGATGTCGAGTAGACATACCCTGCATATGTAGACCAAAGGGTCCTCGGGAGAATGCCATTTTTTGGAATGAACCGGTCGCCTCTCCTCCTCCCAGTTTGCTTTTTTGTTGAATTTTTTTTCAATATCCATTCCGCTCCTCCCTACTCCCATTTCCTTTTCTCTCCCATTGTCGACTCTGGGTTATCGTGGCACCAGCTCTAAAGGTTGCCTAAGCGAACGCACCAACGATGGACATTCCCGCAGCTTTTCTCACAGTATTAGCACATTTTTTCCTATGTAAAGACCAGTGTATCTCTCTAGAATACTCACCGCCAGCAAGAAGGTAGCAGAAAGCCTTGATTTTGGTAGCCTTGTTCATGACATGCTGGGCGTGCTCGGAGAGGAAGTCTTCGTACAAGAGATCCACAAGGGCTGCGTAGATCAAGAGACCCGATGAACTATAATCAACTCGTTAATAATTTCGGCCCCGGCTTTGGGTAAGATAGCGGAAGAGAACAGCGACTCACATTGCATTGAACACGCCAACGATAATCAGACCGAAGGCACTGTTGGGGTCGTATGAGTCTCGAGCGAGGATACCGATGGCCTGGCCGATGGGAGCAGTGGTTCCGAAAGCGAAGACAAGAACCCACGGCCTGACGCTCTTCTTGGGGTAAGGAACCTCGGCAATTCGGGAACCAAGACCGAGACCCTCGAACATTTGGTGGAAAAGGATAGCAACGAGCAAGACGATATAACCATCGACGGTAAGAGACACGGTGATGCCGACGAAGACCGAGTGGAAGAGGATACCACCTTCGAGAATGGTGATCTGGGCCGACAGCTTCTTGTACACGGAGGGATCGACGGTCTGGTTCTCGGTATCGAAACTCTCGGCCGCACGGGAGACTTGCTGGTCCTGAGAGGTTGCGTAGCTGTAGCTCGGGGCAGCGTTCTGAATCATCTTGACCAGCTCGAGGCGTTGGCGAACATATTGCTCATAAAAAACGATGAACCAGGCGGGCATGTCGGACTGTGCCTTTTCGTCGTTTGTCATGAAGGGGTTGTCTTGCATGTTTCGGCCATATTCGTCATCATACATTCTCTGGATCTCCTTCTTGTCATCGGGATAGCCGCCGACATTGCTAGGTCGGGGAGGTCTTGGGGGAGAACCCATGTTCATGGGCGCTGGAGCTTCGCCTGTGGGACCGCCGTGAGAGTGCCCGCCAGTCTTAGCATTCATGTACATCTCGATGACGAACAGGCAGAACAGAGAGCCCATCATGATGACACCGGGCATCGCCGGGTACTGGACGATGAAGAGATCGGGTAGACAGGGATCGTTCAAGCTTGCAAAAGCAGTAGGAAGAAGCTACGCCAAGTGTTAGTAGGTCTGTTTCTGTTTAGTTGTTATGTGTATTCACTAACATGCACAAACGCCGTTGCTATAAGAACGCCAGTACCAAAGTGTTTAGCTGCGAAGAATACCGGCGGAGGGATCTTGAGCCATCTGATCTTCTTCGCCATCACTGGGAAACCGCATCCTGGGGGAAAGGTGTTAGTAGGCTTTACTCCAAGGCGTGTGTTTGGCGACTGCTTACCGAAGACTGACGCCGCAAGGACAAGGACTAGTAGTCATAAAGAACCCAAGGTTAGTGGAAGTGTTCCCCGAGATTCCAAGATCGTGGAAGTCAACACTTACACAGTCCGAGAACATGGATGCCAACATCATAATCACCAGTGATTGTACCGCCACCACAGGCGGGCTTGGCGTCCTCCAGAGGACTCGACATATTCTATAACTTGTAGAAAAAAAAAAGAAAAAAAAGAGAAAAGGATTTTTTTATGGATTTTTTGTTTTAGATCAAGAAGAGGAGAGTCTAGGAAAAAACGAGACTGCGCAGCAGCCTCCAAGGGGAACAGACGTGAGGGACCACTTGCCCAAACGTCGAAAGAAATGAAAAGCGAAGAGAAAATAAAAAAAAGAAACACAATAAAACTAGCAAGACATTGAAGTCATCGGAGACTTTAAGTCAAGCTTGGCAAGAAAAGAAAGAAGGAAGAGGGAAGAGAAGAGAGGAAGGAGGGCGGGGACTAAGTAAGAAGATCAATAACGATCCATGGGGATCGGAAAGCCGTTCGATGCTATTATGCACGGCCTACTAGACAAGGCTTCTAGGAAAGATTAGACGACGAGACGCCGTATATCACGGGCAATAATAGGAATATCAAGATACGATCAGCGCTGGGCAACTTGAGGATAGGCAAGCAGGAAGGTTTTCGCAAGCGAAAGACACGGCGCGAGCACTCATGTGGAGCCGTCCCACCGAGGGTCAAGAGCGAGCCAAGTCCGTTTGCCTCGCAGGAGTGGGCGACGGTGGCTACAGTCAAGGCCCCAGTCTCTCGCTGGAGCACCCTGTTTTGACTTGGCCAGGTCGAGGTACGATCCTACATCGGATCGACATTAGGTTTGTCCTGGGGCCGGGGTGGGGGGAAGAGGGTGAAGGAAAGGACCGCAACGTCAGGACTGGGAGAGTATGAAACAGGCCAGTGGTCGGTCGAACGAGAGTAAGTTGCCCGGAGAGTGTGTTTCGGGATATTATTAGAGTTGTACATGTCTTCCCATTTCGAATGGGGTGGTACTTGGCACTCGTGACCTCTACCTTCGAGAAGGTCCAGCGCCCTCGTTTTGACGCAAAGCTGGATTTAAAATCCTTGGCGCTGAGACGGGCGAGTGTTTCGTGGCTCGAATGCAAAAGATAGAGTTTCTGATTTAGGGGGGTTGGATTCGGATATTTTTTTCAGGGGCCGTTTCGAGTCTAAACGCAAGGCTGGAGGCTTCAGCTTGTTCGCCGCGAACTAGATCTATTATCATCAGATAACACTGCTTCGTATTCGATGAAATATCCATCAGAAGAACCTGAAATACGCCCGGCTGAGATATTTTGAGAAATGAATAGATCCTCGGGGTTCATTGCCGGCGAGAGGAGAGAGAGCGTCAACCCGGCTGATCCTGCCGCATATTCGGGCGAGGGGATGATGGGCAATGGAGAGAGTTTCAGCTCTCCAAATTGACCACGACGTATCGACATATCGGAACCTTTGCGCATTTGGACGAGTATTATACTCAAGGATGGCAACGGATAATCAATGCCCACTGAACTGGTGGATTTGGGTAAGATGTGCAATCGATCAACCTGTAGACTGTGAGGATTTCTGGAGCGTCTCGCGTGGTCTTGCTTTCTTTTCCTTGGATAAGAGAACACTCGTAATCATCGAGCCATTTTTGCCCATTATGGCCAACAGTTACATAGTAAGTGAGGAAGGGAAGGGAGCACGGATCGAGGTTTCCCTCGGTAGCACGGTGTGGGCCATTCCTTCCTCGATCGATGCGATAAGATACGATGCCCCGTATTGCTGTCCACAAGTTCCCCGCCATCTGAAAGAGCTCGGTCGTGCCTCCTCTGACATAAACTATCGTGGAAACATGTGAAGATGATGTCTTGATTCTGGCTCCGATTGTATCATTGCCCTCACGCCACTAAATCATTTCGATTACACATGCCCCGGTGTAAACTTCCTACCTCCTATACCTGCGACAGTCATGGTTTCCTCGACTGTCTTCCTTCCATACGCAGAAGCCAAGCTGGAAAGACCATTCTTCCCCTCACTGCAAAGACGTGGCGGCCGAGAAACTCGGGAAGGTACGATTCCATCCCACCCTCCCTGCAGCAGCAGCCTTGCGAGCTGAGTTAGAGCTTAGATCGATCTCATCTTGACGCCTGCAGCGGGAGAACGGCCGTTGAGCCCCTTATCCAACCGTACACGTCGCGCCTATTTAAAAACTACGAGAGCGCAGGTTCCCCCTGCTCCTGTTCGGGACTCTTGCCCCGAACTGATTTGTCACGCAAGAAACAAGCTGCACCAGCATCGCGGGGCTTCTAGCCACAGTTGCATCGAGTTTCAGTGCCGGATAGCCCAGTGTTGCCTTTTCGGCGAGGTCGCACAGCATACCTGCATCCCTTTACTACATTGGGCATAGTGTCCTTCTCGGATACAGGCTTTCCAGACGCACTGACCCCGGGCGTCCAAACGACCAGTTGTCAAGTGACGATGGGGGATTGAGGCTATATCAGAGCGTATTAAGTTCTGTGACTTAGGTCGCCCATACGAAGGGAGAAGACAAATCCTCATCTCATCCGGGTATCACGGCGACAGGTGCATATCAATAGAAACACCTCGGAGAAAAACCAACCTTATTACGCTGCTCCTCAACCGTTTGGTCTCGTAGACGCAGTGGTTTTAAAGTTTTTAGCACTTGAGCGCCGGTTCCTGGTACTAGTCGACGGCACTTGGTCCCGTTCCCACGAGACTCCCACTAAAGAAGATCCTGTACTGCACTATGCTACTTTACTCACGCATTCCTGAAGGGATGGAGTCTCTGTAGGGCCCGAATGACGTTGCTCTTGTTGGAGCGAGCCTGCTATTCTACTTCGTACTCATTAGTAGTGTCCACTGTCCGGTCAATTCGAGCCATTGCTCTGCGCTAGCGTGGAGCCAGCACTTGAGGCTAAAGAATCTTGGACTGGTTCCATACAAAAATTCCTCGCGGTTATTATTGCCTAGTATCGTCGCATATCAAATGTGCAAAATAGCCCCTACAAGCTCCAAGCGGGTAACACCATTGGTGCGCACTGCATATAGCCAGGGATATAAGTTGCAATATGCATGCAGCAGTGCAGCAAAATACACTACGAAGCAGGAAGCGGTATGGAATTGCAAACATCCATGTGCCTTCTAGCCTATTACAGGCCTGTTTTTGGTCAGCCGGGTCCTGCATGCACCTTCCTCCCCACCATTCACAACCCCATCACAGGCCAGGATCTTGAGCTCCCCTGGATGAAATGGTTGACGGATATTGCTACCCGCTTGAGGATGGCAGGAATAAGCGAGGGGAGCTTCGCTTCCTGTCCGACCTCTTTCAATGTTCCAATGCTCCAATCTTCCTGTCGTCTCTCGAGTTCATGATGAATTTTTCTTCCTAACTGCTTATTTTACTTGATTCTTCCTGTTCGCGTCGGACCTTGAACTTGAAATATTCAAACATCAATCTGATTCTATTCGTTATTCCATCAATTGGTTGAATTGAAGCACAAGATGGCGTTGGACACCGACGCTTCCAAAGTACGAGATGATCCCAATCCTGGTATGTTTCTTTTCTTTTTTGCTCTTTTTGTGATGTCTCTTGAATTTGATTGACGCGTTCGGTTGGTCTTTCCCCTCTTCCCCAGAAAGCCAAGCAAAGCCAAGCCGTGGATTAGCCCTAAATCCCCAAAATGAGTGGGCAAAGGCAGAACCATGAATATCAAGTTGCCCGGAGATCAATTTATCGCATTCGAGGAGCGTTATGATTAGCTGTCGCAGGCAACCGATCAGGGCCAGTCGCGATCTTCAAGAGCGCCTGATTTGAGCCCTGTACCCGGCAAGCCCTGTGCCGTTTCCCGTCCTTGTTATGAGTGTTGTCGCATTCTACGTCCAAAGTTCTCCTACGGTACTTCTATTGCGGCGATGCTTGATCGGTTATCTACTTCGGTCTTCTGGTTTGCAACTTCTAGTACTGACAATACCTGTTGTAGCCTCATCGGCACCCGGAGCGGCGGCAGGTGCAACAAGTTCTGGCGCCATATTGCCAGTTATAGAAGGGAAGGCTGTCGCGCCGTCCGATGGTGCTGCATCCTGCTCTGATGAAAAGGCCTCCTACAAGGACACCGCGGAGGCTACTGGAGTCGAGACAACTGTGCAAGGTGTCCATGTTTTCAATCCCGCAGACCCGCTAGACTTTGGCCGTCATCGTCGAGAAAATGTCACTCGACGCCAGATAAAACAGGACCATCCAAACGGCAATGAGAAGAAACTGAAAAAGTTCTATACTCGCCAGAACCGGCTCATTGACCAGTTCCTCGGCGCCGATGATGAAGAGCGACTTGCCGTAGAAGAGGATGCCCGCATGGGTCCCAAGATCAAATTTGCTGTCAACGCATCTTTCGCCGTCAACTTTTGTCTTTTCGTCATCCAGCTTTATGCCGCCATATCTACTGGATCTCTCTCCGTATGAATTACCAGGATTATGATCCACTTACCGCCCCTTTCTGCACTCTTTGCTAACTATTAGGCTAGCTCTTCGCCACCGCCGCCGATGCATTTGTTAGTAGACCAATATCGGAAACCCAGTGCTTACCTATTGAGAGAATTCGTTATTGACTTGGGCTGATACACTAGATGGACCTCGTTTCCTCTTTCGTTATGCTCATTACCTCCAGGATGGCTGCGAGACCGAGTGTGTATAAGTACCCAGTTGTAAGCCACTTCGCTCAACTTACCTTCGTTCGCATCGTACCTGTTGGAAATCCCCTGACTCTGACATGGATGTTTAGGGTCGGACGAGAATTGAGACTATTGGTGTCATTCTCTTCTGTGCCTTAATGACGACTGTTGCCATCCAACTCTTGGTACGTTTCTCTCTCCCTCCCTCCCACCTCTCTCCTTCTACCTCTGTCTTTATTTTCTTTCCCTTTTATCGAGAATTAGCAATCCACATAAGTATCAACTTCTGGTTCTTGGGGGGTCAAAGCTCACGCGGGACTATGTTGTTTAGATTGAGTCAGGTCGTGCACTAGGCGATGGAGAGCAAGAAGCAGAACAGTTGCACATAGTCCCCATCGTTTTCGTGAGTGTTGCAAGTAAGTTCAAGATACCTTTCCGACGCGACACGGAGCTATAAGCTAATAATAGTCCGCAGTTTTTGCTAAGGCCACGTTGATGGTCTTTTGCTTCTTCTACCGAAAGTACCCGTCGGTCCATGTGTTCTTTGTAAGCGTCCTCCTCACTCTCTCGTTTGCGCCCGACCGCATATTGACAATGGTACATTGTAGGTCGACCATCGAAACGATATTGCCGTCAATCTTTTTGGTCTCATCATGTCCATTACTGGCGATAGGTTCGTTTGGTATCTCGACCCCATCGGCGCCATCTTAATCGCTCTCATCATCCTCTTCTCTTGGACCGCCAATGCGTTTGAGCAGGTCTGGCTTTTGGTCGGCAAAGCCGCTCCTCGCGACTTCATCAACAAGCTGGTGTACATTTCCATGACCCATGATAATCAAATTTTGAAAGTTGACACCGTACGTGTAATCCCAAGAGCGCTCGGCACAACATGGAGATGGTCAAGTTTCTAACGCTCTTCTCATTAGTGTCGTGCATACCACGCTGGTCAAAAGTACTATGTCGAGGTTGATGTCGTCATGGATGAATCGGCTCCTCTGAGGATTACTCACGATGTCGCCCAGGGCCTCCAGAGGAAGATTGAAGGTTGGTTTTTTGTCCCAGGGGTTAAAACCTTTTTGATAAAGAATGAATACTGATGAGAGAACTCTAGGCCTTGCTGATGTGGAGAGAGCATTTGTTCATGTCGATTATGAACATGAGCATGATATCCACGAGGAGCACAAGCCGCTATACGAAAAGAAGCAGGACAAAGCTAAAGTGACCCTCAAGGAGAGGCTGCTAGGCGCGAGGAAGAAGGGCGAGGAGGCAGCCATAGGGGATAAGACGAGCTAAAAGGAGTAGGAAGGAGTTGTTTCGAT
Source organism: Scedosporium minutisporum (assembly GCA_034774675.1). NCBI lineage: Eukaryota > Fungi > Ascomycota > Sordariomycetes > Microascales > Microascaceae > Scedosporium > Scedosporium minutisporum. Next base: position 13,109 of record SJVG01000168.1, read on the forward strand.
TTCATTCCCCGCATGTTTACGCTTAATCCGCGCGCCCGATCTCGGGCCGTTGAGAATGGGTCTATGCAAGGGAACCCCCTTCTTGCATCCTCTATCTACAGCCACAATCCATATCTGATGGAATGGGGGGATATTCTAAGATTATCTCTCCGGGCGCAAAGTGAAGCGCTCGGGCCTGGGCTGGCAGGGCGAGAGTGGGGGTATAGCACGGTTGGATGGGGCGTTCAGAGATAGAAGAGGTGTGATGGTGGCCGTTTTTTCATAGTCTGGCGTTTTGTACTAGTATATTCGGATAACCAGAAAATGCGCATCACGATGCATGTAGCACTGCTTCCACTTTGCATTGCATACGCCCGATGAGAGGGGACGAAACACCGAGCCAACCAGAATACCAACGAGTAGTACACGGTAGCTCGCATACACATGGCAGCCATGTGGACTGCGCTCGACCGTAATTAGGCCGATAATCTCATCAAAGCAGAAAAAAAAGTGCCCACCAAAGCCGGGCGTCACGCTGCGACAAAAAAGCTACGCGGGCATCCCGAGCCCCCCTGACACAGCACTGAAACGCTCGGCATTTGGACGGGATGGAGCCCTAGGGACGCATCTCGGACACTTTTTTAGAGTTATTTTTGAGAGGGGGGGACACGGGTATCTTGCAGGGCGCAGAAGGGGGAGGGAGGGCAAGGGAAGATCTTGCACGACGCGAAAGGGAAACGACATGGGACGTTGGGCGTTCTGTGCCTTTTTATTTTTGGGTGATGATTTTTGGTGGATTTTGAAGGCGTCTTTGTCTCGAGTCTTAATTTAGATCAGACAGGCGGAATGCGGGGCCAGACTCGGGACTCGGCCGAATGCGTTAAAAGTCACATGATTATATCACGTGAAATAAAGGTTTCTTGGTTGATATGAAGGTGCGAATGCATAGTTTTTAAAGCTTTCCACACTGTATAAAGCTAATACTACGTAGTCAGCAAAGTGGGTTTGAGTGGGGATTTCAATCCAGTGCTCTGAACTGGATTGGAGGCGTCACATGATACATCACGTGAAATGAAGGTTTCCTGGTCCATATGAAGGTGCGAATGCACAGTTTTAGAGGAGTTTCCGCACGCAGGTAGGAATTGATGAGTCAGCGCTGCTCGCTTTTTGGCAGAAAAAATGGATTGAAGCTGGCGTCGCGTGAGAGCATCACTTCTCGTGAAGCTTTGGACCTTTGTCAACGAACGCTGGGCTACCGAGAAAAAGCGAGGCCGACTGCTCCCTGACATATAGGGGGATAGGATCAATTGGCTCCATTCTTGGTTTGGGGGAACCCTTATCAACAGTCACCAACGATTTGCAGGGGTACTTCCTCCGGCGATCAAGAAAGCTCAGCGATACCTACTCTCCTCCTCCCCCTCGGGACGAAAGACTCGAATATCGAACGAAGTTACCGAGACAGAGAAAATCAGACAAGATGAGGCCGACGCTCTCGCTCGGCATCAAGTTCCGGAAGCTCAGGCTTACCACTAAGGACGTCAAGAAGGGTTTCTACAAGGGTAACAGGACGGGAGCGATGGGTCGGCATACGAAGTACGGAGGATACATTATCGAGTGGAACAAGGTGCGGACATATCCGGTGCCGCCTCTCGAAGGGTTTACGGTAAGTTCTTCGTTGATTATTTTCGGCGGATGGACTTTGGAGGACTTCCGCTGCGTTTTGCCGAGGAAGAACGGGTTCGATAAATACGCCGATTGATGCTTGGTATCTGGTCCGAATAACATCGCTAACTGACTTGGTTGTGAACAGCTCTCTCCCTTCGTGAGCAAGACGGTGAAGCCCCTCTTCGGTCTTTACGAAGGAAACCCCAAGGGACCCAGGGATCCCGAGGTTTACCTCGAGCGGTGGAAGGCTGAGAACGGCGTTGACTAAAGGAGGTTGGAATGGCTGGTGTGAGGAGGAAATAGTGGAGGCGAGGAAGAATATATGTACAACATTGAGGAATCGAGAAGAAAAAAGGGACGTGAAAGGAACAGTGGACTTGAACACGAGCATGGGAAGAGCGTTGATGATACACGTTCGACATTCACCTTTCTTGAACTGACAGTCGTGGTGGAGGGGCTGTTTGTGAACCGGCCGAATATCCCCTATAGATCTGTACAATAATGTACCAATTCCCACAAAGCTTGATTTTGCTCGTGACCCTGCTCCGTCTTTCTGTAGGAGGTGGCATGGTTTACAAGATAAGAGTAGTCCCGTGCCGATTGAGGAGGAGGATGACAATATAAATGCATCTATGTGTATATATTTATATATATATTTACTACTATTAAAATGTTCGTGTTCTCCAGTATACTATTATTCCACAAAAGAGATGGTATTGAAACCTCGGCGGTTGCCCGTATTAAACCTGTCTTTGCACATCCAAAGGAAAAAAATCAAATGCAAATATCCTCCTCCTTTACTCATTCGCGGCGGGATCGCGACCCGCTGCCTTATCCTGGGCCGTATCAACCATCGTCTTCAGCGGCGACACCGCAGGCCGCTCTCCAACCTCTTTGACGGGCGTCACGGGAGCCTCATCATCTGAATGGAGCGTGACCATGCTCGACGTAGTCGCGTCCTTGTTCAGACTAAACGGAACCGCGATACCGTCCACCATGGGGCGCTTCCCCGTAACGCCAGTCTCAGGGACGTAGTCGGGACCCTGTACTTCCCGTTTCTCGGCCTCCTTCTCCCTCCTCGAGCGAAGGAGATCCTCGACGAGAGTCTCCCCACGAAGAAGATTAGCGTCCTGTTCACCAGTCTGGTTTTCGTCGACGACAATCATCTGCCGAGAGCCAGACCTGCTGAGCACGCGTTCATGAGTATGAGTAGTAGAGACGACCAGCCGGTCAAGAACGGCCGTTTCTTGGACCTCCACATTTTGGCCCGACGCAGCAGCTTCCTTCTCGGCCTTGGATTCACGCACGACCGTCATCTCATCATGCTTCGATCCCCACAGAGACCACAGCGCAAGACCCATGCTTCGCGTCTTCTTATGGCCCCAGTCTCCCCACGTGCTATCCGCCCTCCTACGTCCGGCGATAGCGCTGGGCGGGGGCGTCTCGCCGTCCCCGAAGTCTAGGTATCCGTCCGCCATTTCCTTGACGAGGTGTTTGTGGACCCTGGCTTTGGTGCGGGCATACTTTTTGTCCCAGAGTTCTCTGGCGGCGAGCCATTTGCGGACGGGACCTTCTTTGATGACGCCTACGTCGCTTGGTTTCAGGGTGCAACCTGGGAGCTCCGTCTCGGGCTCTAGGGGGAGAATGTCGCCATGTCTTGTGACGCGCTGGCGGATCATGTGGTCTTTAAATGGTGGTAAAGGATCACCCGCCCTTCCGACTACAACTTCTTGCGGTGTATTTCCCCTAGTTTGGGGTTCTGTAGATCGTGTAGTGTCCTGTTTCTCGGAGGAATTAGGTGGTGTTTCCTCTTCCGTGTCGTCGGACTCGGAAGACGATATTACGGAGATGTCGTCGTCGTAGAGAATGGGAATAGAACAGTTCTGCGCCCGTGCAAGCGCCCAGGCGCTGAACTGCGCGGCGGATCGATACATGAATTTGGCTGGTCGCGTAAAGCTTAACGTGGGGGCAACATGGCATAAATCGTCCCACACCTGGAGTTGAACAGGTGTAGGAGGGTACTTTTCCAACTGTTTCCTTCCCGCGTCTGTGAGGGAATCGGGCGGGAGGCCGTACTTTTTTGGTTTGGCGCATTTATGGGCGAGGAAGACTTGTTCGTCACGGAGGACCTCGGCACCTCCGACCATGATAAGAAGTGGGGGCAGTCCGCCCAAGGATGGCTGAAGGACGGGGCTAACAAGGGGGTGGGAGAGAAGTTCGTTGGTCGTATACATCTTGATATTCCAAAGCTAGTCAGGAAAACAGCGGTGGCAATTTCGAAGTCAAACCTACCTGAATCTGGTCATCAAGTTGCATTGTCTTGTCGTCGATCTCAATAGTGAGCATTCTCTGGAGAGCGCTCCTTTGACGTTCATGGCTCGCCTTCGCACTAGCTTGATCCTCACCGGCAGACTCGGAAGAAGCGGCCTCTGGAGTTTCGTCGTTCTGACGCGTTATCGAGCAAGATAACCTCACCCTCCTCTCCTTAGCCTGCTTCTCGATTAAATCCATCTCGGCACCATTGGGCGGCGGCCACACCATTGACGGCTTATGATGGAATCCACAAGGCGGGATGTAGTCGAGAGAACTATCGCCATTGATGCTCGGGAAAGAATGTGTCAAATCGACCCAGGGACTAATGAGCACAGCGCCAGCAGGCAAGGGAATCCCCCTATCCCTCAAAGTCACCAACATCGACATCACCATCCCCCCACCGGCCGAATCCCCCGCCAGAACAATCGTGCTCGGATCCTGCTTCTCAAGCAGGTACAAGTACGCGGCCAAACAATCCTGCAACCCGCAAGGGAAAGGAAACTGCGGCGCAAGCCGATACTCGGGAGCGAATATCCTGGCCTTGAGCTTCCTCGCATGCCTCTGCATCTGATAGCGGTGCTCATCCACGCTGCCAAAGTAATACGCGCCGCCGTGAACGTACAACATCACCCGGCTTCCCGGATCGCCGTTTTCTTTGCGCGCATTGTAGTCCTCGCGCATCTCGATCCATTCCGCTTTGAACGGCGTGTCGGGCTTCCTCCATTGCCACCACTGGCGGCCTCCGACTTTCCGGATGCCTTCTTCTCCGAGCTGGTCTTGGAGGAGGGAGGCTGCGCGCATGAGCGGCTCCTCCGGGATGGTGATGTCCTTGACCTTGACCCATTGGGGATGGGGAACCCACCGGGCCGTGAAAGCTTGGAGTTCTTCGACGGTGTGGTGGGACGCGAATTCGAGGAAGGCCTTGATTAGGCGGAGGCCCTCGTGGTAGGAGAGATGCGCTGTGGGCTTTTGATGTAAGGGCTCACGATTGAGATACTATTTGGTTTTTCGGGAAAGTATTAGTTCCATTTCATATCAATGATAGCTCGCTGCCAGGAATTGGGGCTATTCTAGTGGTTACGCAGAGATTAAAAGAAGGATAGGGAAAACATCAAATTGAAAGCTTCTTGGGCCCCCTGTTGGGAGAATTGCACGTACATGTGAAAAGAAGGTCCCAACGACCGTCGGCATGACAGCCAAGGAGACGGAGGTTGTCGAGAGTTTATTCATGGTGATTGCTTTGACGAGAGCGCGATATCCGGTTCGCAGCCCGCCATGCATGGGAATTGACGTCGACGAGGCCCAGTCCAGAGCATCTGGACATGCCCAATGGCTCTCCTGCAAGGAGTGAAGGTATGCTCAGTTGCTTAAAAGGAAAGCCCCGAACGGGATCGAGGCAGAGGTTCGAATTACATCAGTATGTTCATAGGGGTAAATGATCAACCAACAATGTGACGAGAAGATCCTGAGCAAAACAGGAACAGGATGGAGATGGGCAAGATTGAAGCGAGCGGCGCACGCGGAACCCAGTGCGACCTTGTCTTGGAGATTGCTGGCATGTGAGCACTCCAAAAGTGACTAAACTAGATTAGTTTACGAAGTATCTCCGGAGCTCTAAACATTAACCCCGAAATAGGTAAGATTAATTAAGATACGGTGCGTATTCAAAAGTTACCCACACTGTACTACCCCTCCATGAACACCAGAAATTTTGCGATCGAAAAAAGAAAAAAAAAAAAGAAATATTTCGACATTTGGACGCGACGCCCAAGAATACCGACAAGCTTCCAAACCCCTCAACACCACAGCCATGGCCTCCAGCGACCCCCCAAGTCTCCCCTCGGTGGGTAAGTACTTACACACAAAACCCCCGTCCGCGCCATCTCCAAATCTAACCAACCCCCGCGCCCCAGAAACCCGCCAAACCAACTTCGAGCAAGGCATAGCCTACGCCCTCCACCTCTGGCCCGACCTCACCCTCGCCGTCCGCGAAAACCTCGGCGGCCCCGACTCCGCCGACAAGCGCGACTGGCTCGCCGGCGCCCTATCCGACCTCTTCCCCTCCTTCTCCTCCACCAAGGCCGACGACGTCGATAACATATACATCCAAGAGTTCCTGCAGCAGGTCATGGAGGACGAGTTCGAGGTTGTCATCGAGGAGGGGGATCCGTCGCTGTGGAAGGTCGCGGAGCAGATTGTGAGGATAAGGAGGGATTGTGCGGAGGGGAGGTTTGAGAATGTGGATGTGTTGAGGGAGAGGTGGCAGGAGGGGAAGGGAAAGAAGATTGAGGGGTTGTATAAGAGGGGGGAGGATCCGGATCAGGATACGGATTGGGATGATGATGATGAGGAGGACGACGATAAGGACGATGATGAGGATATGGGGGATGCGCCGCCTCTTGTGCAGACGAGACGGGAGAAGCCTGAGCCTGAGGTTGATGAGGATGGCTTCACGAAAGTCACGAGAAAGAAGCGGTAATTTCGCTAATTTCGCTAATGGGAAGGAACCGGACGGGGGACACAGAGACACGCAGCGAAAAACACGATGCAGCGTCCGCATGAATGAAGGGGAGGATAACCGTCGCTTGAAATGGGGGAATATGATTAACCCTGGTGCTCGCTTCGCACTAGGAAACTTCAGCATAAAACCGCTTTACTTCAGTGAACAGTACAGTTCCTGTCGAACGAAAAACAAAAAGAAAAGACACCCAATAATTTCCGACCAGCGCCATAATCACGGTATTTCTCTAAGGAATAAAAACAAAAAAGTTCGAACACCCCCAAAAACCACAACTATCGAGGAGCCTACTCCCAATCGTCATCGCTGTCGTCGTCTTTCTTCGATTCTTTGGGGCTGTTCGGCGCCTGGCTGGGAACTCCCGACTGCGCTCCCACGACGTCGTAGCTGGCTTCACTATCGGGTTGGGACTTCTCGTCGTTTGATTTTCTGGGCTTGAGCGAGGATACGGCGGCGGGGACGGGAGGGTGGATTGTCGTCGAGGATTCGGTGGATCCCGGGCGCTTGCCTTTCTGGGTGTTGTTGTCGTCGGTCTCATCGTCGGAATCGTCACCCCATCCGACTTCGTCCTCGGCAGAGGCAGCTGGGGGAAGAGTAACGTTAGAATATAAATGACCAAAAAGGGGGTGTGGAAGAAACATGGCAATGTTAAAATGGGTTGGAACATATATAATACCTTTGAGAAGATCACGCCTCCTAGCCTCAGCGGTCTCAATAGTGTGCCTCACAAAATAGTAGCGCTTCCAGAAATCGGCGTACGGAATCTGATCCGGCACAAGCTTCTCCATCGTCGACCGGAGCTCGGGGTATTTCGAAAGATCACTGCTGATATCCGCCGTCTTCTTCTCCGCATCAAAGTCCTTCGCCCAGGCCGTAAACTCCTCACTCTCAGGATCTTTGGTGAAGCTGTCCACCGAGGTGTGGATGACGTGAAGTTGAGCGTCGAACCGGGACGTGTGGATAACCCTCTTGCCCTGGGCGTCTTTGCTCTCGAACATGACCGTGGTGCCTTGGCCCTCACCCTCAGCGGGAGGCGCAATCGTGATGGCGCTCTTCAAGAAGTCACGCATATTCGTCCCGAACTTGAGGAGTGCCTCGTCAGCGGCATCTTCGGCTCGCTGGAGGTCGTGTAGTCGTTTTGCCGCTTCGGACTTGAACCTTCCCAGCATCGTATCGCCCGCTCCGTTATTCGTGGGCGTCGCGGCCCTGTCCTCGCCCTGGTTCGCATCTCTCGTCGTCTGGTCCACAGAGCTAAATTGGGGTGGTACCGCTGTCGTTAGGGAAAGGGATCGTGTGCGGCTGATTACGGCCTCCCGAAGATCTGAGAAGCCACGCGTGGCCTCACCGCCAACGGCGCTGAGCTCCTGTTGAGCATGACTATAGACTTGCTCGCCCTGGGCCCGCAGGAATTAGTTACACCCTCATGAACCTCTTTCTCCCGACGTAAGCCGCCTCGAAAGGAAAAGGGGTGGCCTCTTCATAAGAGAGACCATCCGGGTGTTTTACAAACCTGCTTGACAACACTCCCAATAAACCCACCAATCCTCGAACCCCAAGTACTCGACGAAATCGCCTTGTACGCCTCCTGTATATCCTCGTTCAGCGTCGGCTGCGGCGGTGGTTCCTGCTTCGAGTCCTTCTTGGCCTCCTCGTCCACCTTAGGGAACGAGCTCTCCTGGATATGATCGTATGCGATATCCATCTTTTGCCTCAAAGACCCCCGACGATGGGCCGGTCGAGTAATGTGCTGTCTAGTTCGAAATAGACTTGTTTCCTGATGGTAAATATAATCGGATAAAGGGCTGCCCCTCTAGATAAGCTGCTTTCGTGGTCGGTCGTGGTATGAATTGTTTCACAAGGTTGCAGGGGGATTAGGGTCGTTCGAATCAAACAGAAGTCGGTCAGACCATGCCCGTGTTGACATTGGAGGCCACCAACTTGGTCTTTGTCGTTGCGGGGGATCAACGCCAAGAAAGGGGGGTGCAGCTGCGAATAGCTCTCAGGATTGATTAGTCATCATCCTTGAGAACTGAGCGCAACAACTAAATGCCTTTTTGAGGTTATTGATTGTAAACGACAGTATGATGGTGCTATATCTACCTCGGCTCCTATTTGTCGTGGCTACCTGTAGACTTTGGCTCTTATTCTCCCTAGCATAGGTGTTGATGAAGTGCTGCTAGACCAGGAATCAGCTGAAATCTGCTGATGAGGTGCCCTCACAGAAGTGCCTCGGTAGTCCCTCCTCCGACTTATGTGAACGATATTGACAATGGTCAGTCAAGAGGAGACGATAGTTATCTTGTTCTGCTCCACTCCGGAAGCATACGCCGATCTCTTCTGCCGATCTCACAGCTACAGCCTACCATCAAATCTGTTAGGGCATCTTCAGTGACCCCTCTAGAACCAGTCGCGGCCACTGACGTCACTCTACGTCAATGTTCCTTCCCTCTTTTGCACTGAGCATGTCTTGTCCTTCACATCAGCCTCACAAACGGCTTCATGACGGCAGATGGCCTAAAATAGGAAAACTCCATAGCGTAGTTGACTGTTTACTGAACTGTACACGTCCAATCAATGCGTCCATCTTGACCTCATATTGAACCTGGCATGCCAACCTTCATTCCACCATATTATCCCGTCATCACAACACTGACCCCGACGCGTCAGCCTCGTAAAAAGGAAAATCAAACAAACTCGACAATAAACTCCAGTTTCCCATCCTTCCCTGTAATGTATAGATCGAAACCCAAGCTTCCTTCAAGAGAGAGCCTCCGCCTTGACTATATGCAGCAGGCCTGAGACTTGCATTTCGTCCAACTCATATCAAACGCCATAAAATCGTTGCCTCCTGCCACCGTCCTGGTCAAAAAAAGAAAAGAAAAAAAAATCCCATGTTCCTATTTGGTGCTTTTGAAACCTCCCAAGTCCGTTGTACAGTAGAAGTGAGCGGAAGTTGTTCCCGAATGTGGAACGCTAGGGGAATCGGAGAAGAGTGAAAGGGAAGCGCTAGTCATACTGAAGCCGTATACCGAGTAAACCACAGAGGATCTGTCGTAACTTCATTTCCCCTCCTTTATGACTCCACCTGGGGCTTCTGGCGAGGCAACCTCTTGCCGCATCTCTCGAAAAAGTCCGGCCCGAGGTATTTGTTGAGGACAGCCTCGAAATCTTGCTCCTTCACAGTTGGGCCTTTACCGGAGCACTTCGCTTTCTTCTGTAGCTCCGTGCAAAGACCGTCAAGATCGAAATCACCCGCCTGTACCTTCTCGCAACCTTGTATTTTCTCCCTATAAGTGCGGGGTTGGTTAGCAACCAAAATGGGGCACAGAAAAGGACAGAGTTGGAAGCAGTGCAATACGTACCAAACCTTATCACAGTCTATGAGCTCATTGCCCTCCACCAGGCCCAATGGGTCATTGGCAGCCTTAGACGGCTCCTGTTGTGGAACCGCCTCGACAGATGCAGTGTTCTTAGGTGGAAGCGTGACTGGCGGCACATTGAAAGGAGTGAAGAAGTCCGCATCGAGCGCATCATTAAAGAAACTGTCGTCGAAGTTGTTCCCAGCAAGAATGTTGTTTTGCGGCTCACGGTAATCGCCAAACAATTGGGGATCGAACTGGCCCCCGTTCTGTTGGGCAAGCCAGTCGAAATTCAGATCCGCTGAGAGATCGCCAAAATTTGTTGGCACTTGCATATTGTTAGGCTGCAGGGTAGGCTGCTCCTCGCCAATAGTTGTCATTGTGTCAAGAGGCTTGAATCCCATGGGGGACTGGTTAAATGGCTCCGGCGACGTACCACACGAGGAGCTGGGCCCGCCTACAGAGTTGTAAGAGCCCGAGGGAGAGCTTGTTGACCCACTCCCAAGGCTGTAGTGGCCAGAATCCAAACTATTCCTCGCGCCATTTAGGCCGTTGAAAGCATCCCGTTGGGGGTTTGGCGAGTTTTGGAGCGTGCTTCCCGCCAAGTTGGGCGTCGCCGCCGATACGCTAACAGGTGAATGCTGTTTGTTGGAAGCGTGACTGCCATTGGGGCTAGCTAGATTGGAAGTAGTCTGGACTTGCGGGGAGGCTGAAGAGCGACTCTGTCCATTGGTGGGCTTCGAATTGATGGGGGGTCCGGGAAGGAACCCGAACTTGGGGAACTCGAACTGGAAGTGGACGTCGTTCAAATTATTGATGGCTGGTGAACCAAAACCGTGGCCTGATAGACGATCGCGAGCTGGTGGGCGCGGGTTGCCCAACAGCTGAACCTTGCGCTTATATTCATCCAGCTCGGCCATTACACTCCTCAGCTGCTTGCGCAAGGCTGTGTTTTCGGTAGTTGCAGTTTCCGACTTCTTTTCCAACTCTTCCACCTTGGTCTCGAGATCCTTTAGATGCTTTTCCTTTCGTTCGCGGAACGCTCTCTGTGCCGCGCGGTTTTGAGCCTTTCTCTTCTGTAGAAGGGGCAACGAATGATTAGTCGAGTGTTTCACAGAGGAGAGTGCGACCGATATTCATTTTCACCTACGGAAGTTGGCTCTGACGTCAACGGCTTGCGGCCGGGCTTTTTTGGGACCTTCTCCGGCCCATCTCTCCTCTTGGCATCGTTTCCCTTGGCGCCCGGCGACGTCTCATCTTCCTCAAGCGGCCGCTTCTCCGGCGTATCGTTATCTGCCGAGTTCTCCGACTTTGCCGTCTCGGAGAGGTCACCGTTTATGGTTTGGGGCATGGAGGCGTGCGAGATGTCAAAATCAAAGCTGGAATCGGGGTTAAAGCCAACGTCGTAGCTATCGAGGAATGAACTGTCCTGGAATGCGCTAAGATCTCCAGTATGGTCATCCATGGAGGCGGGAAAAGAGTTGTTCTGGTGAGAGGAGAGGGCAGCGGAGGTGAGCGGGGTAGAGGATTGTCCTTGCTGTTGATCACCGGCTAGCGCCTGGAGTAATACTTGCTGTTGCTGAGGGGTAAGATAGAAAGGAAGAGAAGGTCTCTGAGACTGGGATTCAGTCGATGCCATTTTGGCGTCTCTTCAACACGGGGCTATTGCGGGATGGGTAATAGTTTGAAAAAAAGCTGAGCGATCTTCGAGAAGATGATATGACTTGACCGCCTGGCCTGTTGGCCTCAACTTGGACAGCGGATTGGAATTGAGAAAGGCTTGTCAAAGAAGCAGCTACAAAGAAGATCTCTTTTCCCTTGGGCTGTGTTGAAAAAGGGAAAACCGCCCTTGCTCTGAGGAATCTATGGTAAGGGGTTGATGATGTGGTTAGGGGGTTGAACCAGGAACGGGGCCGGCAGGGAATGCAGTCCAGTCAAAGTGCGATCGGCACTGAAGGCAATGGAGCTGGATGGAATGCGCAGGAGCAAAAAGAACAGATTGATTGATTAACCCGCCTTCCCCTCTGCAGAATGGCTGGCTTTGTTGTGACCTTGGGAGCGGCACAGACTCGTCCAAGGGCTGGTTGACGTACAGCGACAGGACGTAGGAGTTGGGTGGGAGGCGGGGCCAGTCGGGGCAGAGACGAGGGTCAATGCTTGGTGGATCCGCGAAAAAAAGCTGCTGCCTGAGTCACCCGGCGAATTGGGGACGTTCTCCTGGCCAAAAAAGTGGTGTTCCAGGCGCAAATTGCAGGAATCGAACGGTGAGATGGTGTTTGTTTGACCGAGAGTGTGGCCTGGAAGGAATCTGATAGAGAGGGGAAGAAGATGAAGGGCGTGAGGAATGTCAATTTGTCAGCAGGCGTCATGGGTCGGGGAAAGGGCAGGGGACAATCGGGAAAAGCGCCGAGAGTGGGGCGAACTCAACACCGACAAATTACATCGACTGTAGAAGTACGTACTTCTCCACCACAGGAAAACTCTCGAGTTCGGGAGTCATAGTGCCCTCCCACACAGACGAGCACGGTGCGGCCTCGTGGGCTTCGGCGCTGAAGTACTGCTACCAAAATGCACGAGGGGCAGGCCGCACGTCGTGCTGCTTCAAAAGCCTGCTTCCCACGACCACTGTTCTCACCTCCTGGCCTGACCCAGCCGGCAGGCGCATGGCGTCCAACGTGCGCGGAGATAAACCTCGCTAGGCGAAGTCGGCGATACCTGCGCTGTTGTGCCGCTCTTGGCCGATTTAGCTTTTATGCTGATACAACTAGCCAACCTTCCCCCCTCCTTCCTCGCATCCCACGGATCATCCCATTGCTGCCATCTCTTAGATGGCCTTTCAGTGCTGGTCCTTCTTCAGATAGGGCGGACATTTAGGCCGACCAAAGAGGGGTGCCACCCAACCACCCACACACCACCAAGGTTCCCCTGCTGTTCTAGAACCCATGTTCGAGGATCATTGTCCGAAACTGGGAAGGAAACACTGTGCTTAAGTCCGAAATCAGGTGCTTTCGCGCCATCCTCCTCCCACACCACAGACCTGCTCGCTGGGATTTTCGGTGGCAATTATTGTGTTCCCAGGGGTCAACCCCCAGGATATACGGACTTTGTAAACTAAATTCCTCTCCTCTGTTACTCCCGAACAGCCCTCCGGATGCGCCGGGTTCGCCTCAGAAAGTCTGCATGAATGTTAAATTATCGCCAGATGTTACAGCAAGGGGACCATGGCTTGATCCGTTGAATATGTACTTCGTACATCGTAGGCAGTGGGCAGGTAAGCCGAGCTGATGCAACATCTCCCGCATTAGTAGATATTGGCTACACCTTCAACAAAAGATGGGTGGCTAGTATGTCATCGTGCATTTTTTGTCTCTGCTGCAAAGAAGGCCCTGCCTGGCGTCTCGGTTCCCATGACTACGTTCAGGCTGACGACATCCATCATCATTGCATGTTGCATTGACGGAAGATGTCCCATTGTCTTGCTGACCGGCATTTGAATTCCCGCCCCAGAAGCCAAGCTACGAAGCAGGTCGACTGTTGTCGTTCCTGCGCTAGACCCAGGGTCTTGGTATGGCTTTTACTAAACACGATATTACTCGAGCCCTGCCGAGCCAGGTTGGTTCTCTGTTTTCCCGCACTTAAAATGAAATCCGGGCCTTATTCCCCGGATCGACCGCCCACGGTCCTTGCTCGTCACTGTCAATCAGGCTATTGTCGTCTATCTATTGCTGACTCTAGTCGTTGATAGAAGTGGAAGGAGGCAATACCAAAACACGAGCCGCACAACTCTAACGTCAAAAGGACCATGTCCCAAATGTAAGAGAGACACAGGCATCTTAAGCTTTAGTTTGTTCAGCCCGGATTCAACTTCTCTCTGAAATTAACTTGCCGGCTGTACTTCTTCTCAGATATTTCGCAGACCATCTTTGATAGTTTATCTGCCCCGCTAGGCTAGAAAGAGCGTTCCCCACGCCCTGGCTTGGATGAGGGGCAGAGCATGAGCTGGTCCGTCCCCATCAAGGCGGTGCTTCCCTTGACTAGGGAGAGGGTCCCCTCAATGATTCACTCTGGAAAATCTGCATTGGCTCTCAGTGATCTACAATTGCCACCCCCAATGATTTAGGAAATTAAGAGATGAAAAGCCAAAGACGTTGCGGCATTACTACAACCTATTAAAAAATAAATAAAAATAATCGGGATAATACGCGTCCTCTAATGTGATATGCGCCTCCTTCGTAGCTCCTTGATCAAATGTAAGTCACTGACTTTCTGGAGGCGTGGGTGGCGGAGACCAGAATTTGGAATTAAACTTATGATGGCCGGTGCGGGTGCTCCCCTGGCTGGACCCAGCTCCGGGCTCCGAACCGAGCCGAGAATCCCAAGCGCGAATCGGCCGGTATCCTCAACCTCTCGATGACGGCTGGCCAATATTCTCTCTTTGGGCATACCTAGCGCGGCTCATCAGAGGTTTGTAATGAGTAACTAAAGACCCATCTGGGACGGAGAGGAGGACACTTTGAAAGTAACAGATGTCCTTGCCTTTTAACAATATTTTTCTATGTCACCTATGAATGGGGACCGGGCACGGACAGCACCGGCATTGTTCGCGAGGCTCGGCTCGATATATTAATGTTTGACGAAATGTAACGGTATTGGTCCCTGTTATTTCCTTCCGTACTGAATCGTAGTGCTTTTGCATTGGGCTTGACCTTGGCAATTTCCGCCTTTATACAACATATGAAAACCTCTTCTTCACAAGGTCCGCCCAATCAAGCACAAGATGCATACAATCACCGACGGCATTCTTTGACAAACCGTTGTCAGTCATATGCCAATTGAGTGCCTCGGGGTATATTAGCCACGGGCATTGCCAAATACTACTACCAACAATCAAGCGGGTCTTCAAGAGCCTGCCCCGGAGCCGCCTCGACGGCTTCGAGGTCAATAGTGTCGTACGTCTAGTAGATATGATTGGTTTAGGAGTGAAGACTTGGGAGATATAGACACTAGCTTGCTGTACAACGTCGGATCTCAATGATAGCCAACATCAATGACAGCATGACCCCATGCCTGAACTAGCAGGTCAGGGACTACGGTGGAAATAGGACAACGTCTATACCATCACCAGCGCGCCTGCCAGGTATTGGCGAATGCTTCGATTAGACTTATTCGGATGTTCCTTTTGAACAGGGTCAGGGATTACAAGTGGGCAGTGAGTGACTACAAAAAGGACCCAAATTACTAGGCGTAGCTGACTACGGTTGAACAAGATCACAGGTAGTGCGCCAGGTCTATCCCCCCGCTTGCCTCCAACAACGGAAACAAGTTCAGAGTCAACCCCGGGTCCCCGTCATCCTGGTACGTATTCCAAAAATTCCCATCTTGCCCCATCAGAGCATCGCCCAAACCGAAAAAGTCCACATCGCCGGCACGTGGTGAGCTCATGGAAAACGGCCGATGTTGCTGCTGTTGCAGATACGACCTTTCCGGCGCATCATGTCTCCTGGAAACGGAAGCCGCGGGACTCATAGCCGTCTGCGTGCTACATTGGTCGGGGGAAGAAACATCGTTCCTTCTTCTCGGGTGCTCGGAGGAAGAAGCATCGTTCCTTCTCATGTGGCCGTCATCATGTGGAATGAACCCAAATAGTTGGCTGGAACTTTCCGTACGTCGGAGGCGCTCCTGTAGCTCCCGTTTCTCGAGGTGGGCTAGTGCTGTGGTGAGGAGGGATTGAGCGATGAGAGAGTATTGCCTGGCGTGCGTGTCGGATTTGGCGAAGTAATCTAGGGCCTGGATGGACATGCGCGTGTGCTTTTCGAGGATACGACCGAAGCCTCCGAGTAAGCCAACGCCTAGGACCAGGGATGAGGCAAAGAGCCAAGACCTGATGATGCACACATGTTAGCAGCTTGGAGGCTTGCCTTATTCACGTGAGGTAGAGAGTCAATCGTGTTGTAATATATTTCAGATGCGCGCAATATGAAACAAATATCAACCAGGATGCCTAGACAATATCAACTAAAACACCTAGATAAATCGACTGATACCTTCTGAATGGAGAATTTCACATGATGGGGGAGACATATTCACGTGCACTTACACAAGAAGTGGCATGCGGCTACTTAAGAGGCGCTGCTCAACCAGATCCAGAATCGGCTCTACCATTAAGCTTGCCGCATCGATACAGGCGTCAGCCAACTTAGACTTTCCGGAAGTCAGCACCGGCGGCGTTACGGAAGCCGCGTCCGAGTCTTGTCCGTCGCTGAGGCGTCGGAAGAGTTCGTACATTAGAAACGGCCGTGATACTAGTATGACGGCGTAGTAGTAGGACGATAGCACCTGACATGCGCCACTAACTTGAGACTGGCAGTGATCCGACGGACGGGTCACAACTTCCTTCAGTCGTCGAAGCCACCTCGCAGACCATTCCCTAAGTTGGAGGGAGACTCCTTCCGTAAGCAGGAGTGAGATCTTCTTGCGCGAGTAAATTTTGGTGACGATGCCTTCCGTAATGAGAAGGATCTGCACGGACGCGTTGAGGAGGTCAAACGTCTCGTTACCGCCTTCCCCAACCGACCGATACGGCACGGTGCAGTCAACGTCTGACGTTGCCGGCGGGCGACCCATGGAAGTGCTCAGAAACAGATCCACGATCCGCAAGCTTTTCCAAAGCCTATCCCTCTGCCGATGCATTTCCGGCCCAAAGCGGGCGTTGACCTCGGTTCGGTGAAGTCCAATAGAATAAGCTGCCCGAGCAGCCACGCCAAACACGAGGAACGCGCTGTTGATTTGGCACGAACAGAGCATGTAAACTGTCATGAGGATGAATGCCTGAACGGTGCCGACGCCAAGATTGCCGCTGAGGGTGGCAAAGGCTTGGTTTCTCGCATACTCAAAGTAAATTTGAGACGACGTCTCGTCATCTTTTAAGCCTCCAATGGCAAGGATGAGGTAGTTGATAACGGAGGTCAGATTCTGAGGCTTTTGGTTGACATTTACCCACAAAAGTAGGTCGTCTGCTAAACTCGTCTCGTCGAATAGGTCCACCAGCCCCGTTGTCGCTGAGACATAGCTCGATACAACGGACGCAACGTCAATTGGCCTTACATCTGGGGGTCCATGGCTCTCGGATTGAGGCGACGAAGTCAGTGCAGCAGCATTTTCGAGTACGGAGTAGCGACTTGTTTCTGGGGCAAAGGCGTTTTGGCTAATACGGCTAGTGACGAGCTGGCGAACCGACTGGAAGAGAGATAAAGGTGCGCAGTCACCAATAAAGATGAGTTGTCCTTGGGGATCAAAGAGCAATCGGGCTTCTCTAGGCACTTCAGTGTCATCCTCGGCCGATTCTATTTTATCAGACTGCTGATGTAAGGCAGGTGATCCGGCTCGACGACCACTACTGTCATCATCAACTAGTGATGTATCCCTCGTGGAAGAAGCTGAGGCTCTTAAGCTCACTGTCGAATGAGGAGGCGACTGCGGCAACGGCGGCAGCGGAGGACCTTCCGAGGAGGCAACAGAAGGCGGGCGTTGACGAGGACGGCGCTGCTGCGCATAATGACACGCATGCTGTCGTTGGCGCCGGATACAATAGCCGCATGGCTGGCGACCGTCGCATTTGACTTTGCGCGCCTTGCAGCCATCGCATGCATTAGCGATGCGGCGGCGAATGATCTTCGTCGTCGCCGGGGGGGAAGCCGCGCCCGGTGAAGCCGGTGCCGGGGTTGTATGATCCATATAGAATTAGAACTGACGGATACGGAATGAACGTGCTGTCGGAACGGATAGATGAACCCGGAATAAAACAGGGATTAAAAAGGGTTGGAGATGAGTTCGGAGACGGGAATCCGTTTCTCCATATATATTTATTCTAAACAAAGGTATACCGCGGTATCTCTAAAATTCCCAAAGCGCCATTGTAAAGCGGATATTTTGCGGTATTGGAATCAGATTCAGTGTCGGACCGTTGAAATGCACCGTTTGGTGTGGGAACTGAAAACCGATGCGTATTGGGAAAGGTTTCAAAACGGAAATCCGTTTCCTAAAAAAACCTATTTATGTGTGACCGGTGGATGTTCGACACTTGATGTGTTCAAATTGTTCCGACTTCCTTCCTCACGGATCCCGTGGCTCCTTCTAGTGCCCCGATGGAAGACGGCAGGAGCTACGAAGCCTGTTTGGCTAATGTTACATTTCTCAGGAAGGTGCCATTGATCGGCGAATCCCCACTGACCTCGACTTCCCCCGTTTTGATTTTGCCCATTCAGAGAGAAAACAAGATCTGACAGTCACATGACATCGAAAGTCTACGAGAGTCGCCAATATGGATTACCCTATCCTATAATTTAGTTCGTTGTGTATATATTTCCTAATCATAACTCATTATTCTCTCTTCCTCCCCAATTATGCCTTGTCCAACCTTAGCGCTTCCCTGAGGATCTGCATAAACCTCCACACGTCCTCGAATCGCGAGTACAGCGGCACGGGTGCCACACGGATTACGTTGGGTTTCCGCTTATCGCACATGACGCCATTTGCCTCAAGCGACGCGCTCACAGCGTCATGAAGCTCCGAGTTGGCAAAGACAACGCTCAGCTGGGTGCCCCGCTCCGCCGGGTCTCGAGGGGTGATTATGCGGAAGGGTGGTTCGCTGTCCGAGGGGGAAGAAGCCTGCATCTCGTCCATCAGATATTCGGCATAAGCCGTGAGAACGAGAGCCTTGCTCCGAAGGTCACGCATCGATGTCTTGCCAAACACGCTGAGCGCTCCAGACAGCGAGGCTAGGTCAATAATCGACGGATTGGACAGCTGGTAGCCAGCTGCACCAGGAGTTGGTACAAACTTGTTGTCCATGTTGAACCGCACTCTCTTGTCGCCGCCGTACCAGCCCATGAGGCGCGGGCGGTACGAAGGGCGCCCGGTACCATCGATACCGGCATCATCGGGCCACTCGACGCGGCCGTGGCGTTCGTGGACAAATGCTCCAGCAATGCTGCCGGGACCGGCGTTGATGTACTTGTACGTGCACCAACAGGCAAAGTCGACGTCCCAATCGTGCAGCTTAAGTTCTACGTTACCGGCGGCGTGTGCGAGGTCCCAGCCCACAACGATGCCCTTGGCCTTCGCGTAGGCCGTGATGCGTGGCATGTCAAAGTACTGACCGGAGTAGTACTGAATTCCAGGTAGCAGGATCAATGCAGTCTCATCACCGTGCTCATCAATCGTATCGAGAATCTTCTGGGTGGGAATAAGACAATTCTCATCCGGCTCGATCTTGACCATGCTCTTGGTCGGGTCAAGCCCGTGCCAAGTAATCTGGCTCTCGATGGCGTAGTGGTCGCTAGGGAAAGGCTTCCACTCGAGGATGATCTTATGGCGCTTCTCGGTGGGCTTGTAGAAGCTTGCCATCATCATGTGAAGATTGGCGGTGAGAGTGTTCATGATGACGATCTCGTGGGGCGACGCTCCGACAAGGTCGGCAGACTTCACAGCGCAGTCCTCAGCCATATCCTGCCACGCGACTAGGGGCGAGTCTCCCATGTCCGTGAAGTGGCCGTTAACGCCGATGGATGCCCAGGTTTCGAGCTGGGCGTCGATATACCTACGGACAGCCTTGGGTTGCGCGCCGAGGGAGTTCCCAACGAAATAAATGACCTTCTCCGAGTCATCTGCCGCGAGCGAGCCATTGGATTGATGGGTGCCGTTGGCGGTGCCGTTTGGTGAAGGCACTGTTCCTGCGTGTGGGAGGACGAGTCAGTCTCACTGTCATCATGACTTGTCCAAAGGCGCGAGCACCGAACGGCAGTGGCAGAGACGAGGGCACCAAACACACCGGGAATAGTGCCATCGAGGGCTTTCTTCTTGAACGACGTCTTGGTCGGAATGACGAATTCATCGCGCAGATGGCGAAGTGAGTCCTGAGAGTCCAGCTTCTGGGCAAAGGCGAGTGTGTTAGCGTCAGAGGGGAATTCTGGCGCCTTACCGCTACGAAGGCGGTCGGTGAATGCTGACATCTCCATGGTGGAATCGGACAAGGTAGGTATGAGGCACTTATGGGATGGTTTGTGACTCTGTAGACTCTGATGACGAGTTTATGCAGGTCTTCCAGGGTCGGGTTGATGAAATCACTTTATACACACGTCGGCCTCTTCCTGCTGGCGCAGGTTTCAGCGTCGAGGTTGCCGAATCTCCACAGTGGAGACAGTGTTAACCGCACCCTTCCGTCTTTCCGTCCTTCCGTCCTTCCGTCGCCAACCGAGTCAGACGACATCGACGTGAGATGAGAGAGTCTTGGTTCAGCTCCAGCAGAAGAAACAGTGGAAATGAATAGTCAATTGAGATCTATTGATGGCCATTATTATGTCTATATCTTGATCTCCTTCCCAATCCCTCTTGTGGTCTTGTTTTAACGTTGTTTGTCCATCACAATCTCATATCTCGAACCCTTACCTACACTCTATCATCTATCAAAGCTACCCAGCACAATGCCTCACTTCGTTGAGTCCGTCGAGTCACTTCAGAAGCCATCGATGAAGCCGTCAATAGACCTGAACGCGTTTGGCGTCACTCGCAACGCCTTTCTTCCTGCGGAGAGTCCTTCGGAGCTCCTTTCAGACTCATACTATGAGCCCTGGGAACACATAGTCAAGCAACTACCCAAGTTGATTGATAATGGTAACATACGAGACGTCGTAGCCCAGCTCCCAGTTCTAGAAACGAGTCGCCTCACATCGGAAGCCGAATGGCAAAGAGCCTATGTCATGCTAGGCTTCATGGCACAGGCGTATATCTGGGGAGGAGACAAACCAGCAGAGGTGGGCTCGTGTCTTTAGGACCTTATGTACCACCCACCTTTTCTAACAACGAACGCTACAGGTGCTACCACCGCAAATAACGGTCCCGTTCCTCCTTGTCTCGGCCCACTTTGACCTTCCTCCTGTGCTCACCTACGCTGCTGCCAATCTCTGGAACTTTGCTGGTTCCGGCAACGACTTTATCCACCCCGAAGACCTAAAAGTCCTTTGCTCTTTTACTGGAACCGAGTCTGAGTCGTGGTTCCTGCTCATCAGCGTAGCCATGGAAGGCAGAGGAGCAGGCATCATCGATACCATGATGGAGGCCATCGCCGCCATCCCCACTCGGGACTATGAGACCATTATCCGTGCTCTAGAGGAGCTCCGAGACTGCATCATTGACGTCGGTATCTTGCTAGAGAGAATGTTTGAACGATGCGAACCGATGGTCTTCTACCATCAGATCCGCCCTTTCCTCGCCGGCAGCAAAAACATGGCTTCTTCAGGGTTGCCAAGAGGAGTGTTCTACGACGAAGGCGATGGAAAGGGACAGTGGCGAGAGCTATGCGGCGGAAGCAATGGCCAGAGCTCCCTCATCCAGTTCTTCGACCTCGTCTTGGGCGTGGACCACAAAGGCAATGCAACTTCGCCCTCGGCCGCCGTCGAGAAGAGCTACCACCAAGAGGTTCGGCAGTACATGCCCGGACCCCATCGGAAGTTTCTCCAGCATGTCGCGAGCATGGGAAGCATCAGAGAACTAGCTCTCCTTCCACCGGAGACTGAGGAACAACGCCGTCTGCAAACGGCCTACGTAGCGGCAACGGAGGCACTCAGTGACTTCCGCAACAAGCATATCAAGATTGTGACGCGGTACATTGTTCTACCGTCGAAGCAGCCGTGGAAGGGACCGGCAAGACAGAACCTGGCTAGTTCATCATCAGGGACCAAAGTCTTGACAGGTACGGGAGGAACGCTTCTAATGCCGTTCTTGAAGCAGGCAAGGGATGAAACAACGGACACAGGGCGACTACAGTAATGATAGACTAGCAACTAATGACATAGAATGATTATTTTTCTTTATCGTATATTCAAGATATTCAGATTGCATCATACAAATAAGATCAGGTTAAAATACAATTGCTCTCAGATTTTCGGGTTTTCCAAACTCTTTCCGCGCGGATCCAGCCGGGCCGGACTTTTCTCGACTTCGGTTAATTGTGGGTCCTTCACCGACGCAACCCGGATTTCTGATCTCCCAACCCCGAGCATGGTCCGAACGAACCGAGCTCGCCCTCATCTTGATGCATTGTTGTAGTCTAGCCTTTAAGCGATGACTTGATACCCACACTGCCCTTGCGAAGTACTTGTAACTGTCGTTATGAGAAACGGAACATCTTATGCCTTTGGACGAACTGTCCCGAATGAGTGTGATATTGCTTCCGCCCAGGCCAAGCCCAACATAAAGTTGGGAAGGCGAGGACTCGATGCATCTTTGTGAATGTAGAAGGAAACTGTGACGACAAGCCTCCGATATTTGGTCCACCGGTATAAAGTCTACGCCTCCGGAGATGATGAGGGAGAGACCGGCGGTGGTTGTGGATACTAAGTGGACTCCATCCTTCCTTCCCAAAGTGGTCTAGAAACTAATAAGTACCGCATCCGCACATCCGCAAATGCATATCCGCGATGTACATCCGCACAGACAAAAGACCACGAAACGCGTCCTGTACGCCAACGTGGTAGCTTCGCCAACTGACATTTGATCCCTCGTCGTATGCCTAGATTTGATTCTAACTGCCCGTTTACCTGAGTTTTAATGCATCCTGAGAGATATTAGCGAGCAGCGTGATGCCTAGTGCGGGACGTTGGCGAGGTCGAATTCAAGTTCGGCGACTTGTGATTGATAACCCCAACCCTCGGGGCTCATCGGGTTTCCTCTCAGCGTATCATGCCGGCCCCCATTTGGTTGAGGGATGTGGAGACGAGACGGCCATGACGGAAGTCGCATCTGCCGCTTGGTAGGTCACAGTGCCCACAATAGAGTTGGTTGACTGCGCCCCGATCACATACTCATCATCCCTCAACACGGATAGGAATATAATCCGTGAGGCGGGAGATGTCTCGGCAACCAAGTAACTATCCGTGAAACTCTGGAAGGATAAACTCACAATAGAGCTCTTACCAAGCACCACCTGGGTCTCGGGGATCAAGATATCTGCATTGTTGCCCGCCCACGTCATTGGATTCGAAACTAGGGAGAGCATCAGTAGAGATATACCCTGGTATAGCGTCTCTCTCCGGTCGGGGCCCCCTAGTTGCTTATTCTAGGTATCGGAGAGCATCTGGCTCTTGTCCGAACTAAGGTTTTCAAGTAACATGTAAGCTGTGGCGAGGCCATGGATGGTTGGGTGGGTTGTGTAGTGCGATACGTTCCTACGTCACAAGCCGTCTTCTCGTCCATGGTCCCCAGGTGTGTGTGGCCTCAGTAAGCTTGTGGGGCATGGCACACTGTAGGATGAACTTCTGGCATGAGCTAGGTGATCGCACCTCGATAGGTATGCGTACGTTGAAGCTGCCCGCATCCCCCCAACCGCGGATCGCTTTCCTTCACTTCAGCGATGACAGTACTTCTCCGCTGGCAAATAAGCCCTTTAGCTTTACTATTATGCTCCTTGAAAACGATGGCGCCCCGAGAACTAGAACGGCACACATCTATGCACGGAGTCTTTCGTTGCAGACCTCTTCCGCTTCCGCGAAGAACGTTTCCTCAGTCACCCTAACGCTATATTTGACGATAAGGATTGCTGTGCTAATGTGGTTGCGAAGGTTCCCCTCCGCGGGCTTGCTCACTATTACGCAAAACAGGACCGACGGAATGGACAGTTCCTCCTCCAACTCACTGATATTCATGCAAGTGGCATCTTTGTCGGCCCTAAGTAAAACATTGCAGGTCTTGTAGACTTGGGATGGATGTGTGCTCTACTAGTGGAGACCTCGCCGAGTTTGAGAGGGTCCAAGAAGAGTTTGTAGGTATCTTCGAGGATGAAGAGCATAAGATCGTAACTAAGCATGTCCTCTCCCCAACCCAAATCATGCGCAAGACTTGGAAGCCAGGCGTCGTGTGGTTCTGGCGTGGCATCCGGTCTACAAATACATACTATAGGGCCTCTTTTCACCCAGCATCTCTCTCTTAGGTTTACACCTCTTCCCTTTTTTAAGGAGGAAGATTCTTTGTCCAGATTCCGGTCCGAAGATGCTCCCTAAGGTAGTCGAGAGCAAGGTGGAAGCGTCCCATCGGTATTATGAGGACCTCAAACGCTTATTCCGCCTCGATGAGGCAGTCAAACCAAATCAAAACGATACCGAAGCAGCACGATAAATGTGAGGGTGAGTCTTCTACTCGTAGCTCACCCTCCTCTTCATCCGCAATAACAGGAAGAGACAACTGAACACTAGGCACTTAACACGACATGGAGGTGCAATGATTCCAGTAGCATCAGCATCGAAAAGAGATTAGACTGCGGTGAAGCACGAAAGAAAAAAAAAAAGATGGGAAATGGTGGAACAAAAAAAGAAAGAAAAAAGAACAAAAAAAGTGTTCTAGTCCGCTATGCGTTTCGAACCCAGCGGTACTATTAGGGGACCCAGGAGTTCAAGCGTACTTGTCGAGTGACTCCCAAGACGCCCCGGTTTCCCTGCTGGTGTTGGAAATCCTGACCCTAGATTTGGTATTTAAGGCTTATTCCTGGCTCCGAGATTGAATGGGGACGATGGGAAGGCGCGATGCGGGACGAGGCTCCTTCCTCGCTCCTTCCCCGTTTCTCGTTTTTCGATTATCGTCTGCAGAGACTCTGAAGCATCGTGAACCAACTTGAGGGTCCGGACTTAACGAGGTAGTCTCTTTCAACCAGAATGGAGATCGAATGGTGCGCGATTGGATATCGATCTGTGTGTGATTAACTGAGCATTGTCTCCGTTTCCAGTCTTCTCATCTTCTTGATACTTCTCCAAGGTCTGTACGTCGATATGTTTATAATCCCCCGAACTCAACTGTGACAGCAGATGACATGCCTTCCGCTTGGTGATGGTATAAACGTTGTCCGATTTCTAGGGTCATCCCGAATTGGCGAGTCCAGGCCTTAGGGTCCTGTTGTCATGTTGACTATCATTGAAATCTGTCATTGTACATCAAGCCAACGCGTGGATACACTACTCTCAACACAAGCTACTACCTCGCCTCTCCGTTCTGCATTGTCTATCATGCCCCCTTACACTTAGCCTCTACACTACACCATGCGAATCAATCCCAATCAGTGTAGTGGCTTGCTAGCTCAGTGCGGGGAAACTCTCAACTATACCCAATCTGGCACCTGATATCCGATGCATCCCTTATCCGAAAGTACTTGAATGCCGCTGCAGTTCTTGCTGATCGCTTGTACTACTGTTTCCGATCGGTGAAGGGACCCGTGTTCGCGCTTCATAGAGGAAGGCTCACCGATAGCACTTCACTGCCAGAGTCCTTGAGCTGCTGAGCCTTTGCCCGTAGCCTAATTAACCGTCTAGATCGTATCCGTAAGAAGACGAGATGTACGGGCAAAAGGGCCATGTTGCTTTTACTTCCACACTTGGGGAAACAACGAGAACGAACACGAGACCAACCTCGTTTGGAATATGGAAAGACAATGGCTCTCCTCGGGATACCCTGAGCCAGGTATCGATTTATATCGTTCTCGATCTTAACCAGCTCCCGGGGCGCAACCCATCAGTAATCTGGAAGGTGACAGTGATCAGTTTCTTCAACTGCTACCTTTAAGTGGCTTCTCGTCCATACCGGATCTTACCCACTGCCATTATTCATTCTCACCTGTAGAACTTCGCTCGCAGGATCTTAAACATAAGATCTTCAGCCCAGGCCATCCTCATCCTGATCACCTTGTGAGATTGAGATTGGATCCATGAAGTCCACGGTAAATCCGTCCCAAAAAAGCCGGAGCAACAAGTCATCATCGGCCGGAACCATTCCCGACCCCTGAGTTCCTTGTACACCCAAAAAGTCAGATAGATACGCTAACGGATCATCGCCACGCTGATGTCCGGCGTCCTCTTCCTCCCCCAGCTCATCGTCGCACGCTGTAAACTCGGGCGTCGGTAATTGCGTCCCTCCGGCATTGGTCGCAGTCCCGCTTCGGCCACCTCCGCCGGCGCCGGCGCTCTCCTCCCCCGACAAGCCTTCAAATGATAAGACGGGTTCCACGAAAAGAGACCGCGACTTGCGCCGCTCGCGCTTCGTGTGATCTCGGTACGAGGTGATGGCATCTGAGAACGCGCCGAGGATCTGCTGGTACTGGGCTGCCTGAGGACTGAGGCGACCTAGGTCGCGTAAGAGGTGGCGCGAAGTGTGGAATGCGTCGATTGTCTCGATAGTGGCGCCGGAATCGACGAGGAGGGGGAAGCCGAGAACGAGTCCAGCGGCGAAAATCCATGCCCTATTGGAAATGTTGTTAGCTTTTTCAATCCTTGAATTGTCCTGAATTTTTGTCTCCCTTTCTCTTGCCTTGAATGCCACTCGGAGCAGTCCGCAAGACTCAGATCTCGTATAGCAGCTGGAAAAGAGGGGGAAACGGAAGAGTTCACCGTACTTTAAAATGCACATATTCCCCCACAATATTCGGGCCTCCATGGCATCACGACACATCTGTATCATATAGGTAGCGGCCTCGATGCAGGCCTGAGAGAGCTCAGCGGCCTTCGAGCTCTCTGATTGGAATCCCATTGTCCCCGGCCGTGGCGGCAGCTGCTCACCTCGCAAATACGGTATGACGTGTTGAACAAGGGATGGGCGCGTCACGAGGATGACACTAAAGTAGTACATTCCAGCTAGATGAACGTTCCCAATCATAACTTGTCGATGATTCGGATCGGAGTCTAGGGAGGCATCTTTGCTGCGTGAGTTCCGCGGCCGTTGACGGAGTTCAGCTGGGAGGGCTTGGCTCCACGCTCGGAGAGTCCGAAAGAAGGTCTCGGCGGTACGGTCATCCAATCGTCCGTCATCGGCGAGAGTGCAGAAGCGGACAATGTCGTCCAAGATCAAGGACAGCTCGTAGGCCGCAGACACGGCTAGCGACGAGTAGCTGTTGCTTCCATTTGATGATAACGGTCCGCCAGGTGGCAGTTGTAACCCATCGGAGCGGAGGGTTAAAGAGCTACTCTGGCGTCCGAGAATGGAGCTGCAGATAATGTCGAAGACTCGGAGACTCTTGGCTACTCGAAGTCTTTTCCCAGTTCCCAATTCAGTTAGTATCTGTCGTAGGCATTCTCGTCGGATGTATATATGATAAAACAGATATAAAGGGCCGGAAATGGTGGGAGGTCAAGGAGGAGGATTGCCAGCCAAAAAAGGCTGAGATGGAGGGAAAGAAATCGAGGGAGACGCGCCAGATAGAAGAGCAAGGACAGGGGGAAATAGGAGGAAGAGTAGTCATAAAACGGCGCCTAGTAGGCTAACTTACCTTGTCTCACGTTCAGCCAGTGGTAAGTGCCTGACATTTGCCGCCGCGTGTAGTCCGAGAATATCAGCCGACTTGGACGCCACGCCGATATACATGAAGGCCGAATTTCGTCGGCATGCTCCGAGCATATAGAAGGCCATCAGCAAGAAAGTGCGGACCAAGTAGACGGTCGGGTCCTCGAGCATCCCCTCAAAGACAATCTTGCGCGCCACGGAGAAGTATCTCCCGGCACGGACCCGTGTGGAGTCCGTAATCCCATCGGTGCCCGACCCAAGCTCGCCGCGACATTGAGCACCGATGGCGATCATGAGATATAGTGACGCCAGATCCGTTCTCTCGATTCCTCGAGGAGGGATCCTGCGCCCCGGCGTTTGGGATCCGTGTATTTTGGCTCGGCCTATTATTCGGGCGATTTCTTCCGGTGTGAAGAGATTCAGGAACCCACTAGACTGGCACGGGGATGAGCTTTTGTCATGGTGTGAAAAGAAAGGCAAAAAGGGAAGATGCGTTAGGGAAAAAAAGGCTTCGAGGAGAATTAAACCGGATTATAAACCGATTTACGGCAATCAGGGGTGGATTTAAAAGATTTGATGCTGAAGGCAAGAGTAATGAAATTAAAGCAGAACATCTAAGCGACAATCAGGACTCTTGGAGGCGGCTTGGAAAGAGGATTTGAAGAAAACAAGTTCCTCTCTCACAATATATAAATGTATATTATATATAAATGAATTACGAAGCAAGTTGAAGTGTAGTATGTAAATTGAGAAGAGAATCGAATAAAATCGAAAGATTAAAGGGTTTAGGGAGGGAGTGTGCTTGTTTAGGTATTCTGCTGAGCCTTGTTTTTAAAAGAAATAAGAAGTAAACTCACCACATTTAGGAAGCATTGTATTAAGGCCTCTCTCTCGCCGTCAGGTATATCATCATCAAAGCTGGTTGTATCAACATCATCGGGCGTGGCCACTTCAAACAGCCTGCGGCTGACCGGGTCGTCGGTAAAGCCTGATGGGCCAACACAGTCCTTCAACGTCTTCTGGAGGAACCGTAGGAACGAGATGGCAGCAGGAGTGCCGACGATTACTGATTCCCCAAATGTAAAATGCCATGTTCAGCATGTGGTATGAACTTATTTTGGGGAGCGTGTCAGGCAGAAGGACAAACTTCCAAGTCCTCTTTTTATTACACGCGTAAATGGGAAAGAAAATGAGAATTGAATACACATACCTCTCTCACCAGTGGAACACGAGAGCATGACGGGCTTCTGGGCCGGCGTTGCGGGAGCCTGGGGGCAGGGATTGGAGTGCATGACCGGGTGTAGATCGGGACCGTCCGCAACCGCGGTGGTCATGCTCTCCGAGTGAGGTAGGTCGGTCTGGAGTGATGGATGCGGTTGTCCGGGTGTCTCATCTAACGCCATTAGCACATCAATCGACGGGCAATTGCCGCCGCTGCTAGTGGTGAGTATCGGTGAGAGGTTCACCTCCACCGACATGGCCTCCCTTTCGGGTACGCTCTGGGGAGACAGCAGACGTCGCCGCCGCGGTGCAGTGTAGGCGCAGGTTCGGGCAAGGCCTTTTCTCGAACAGAGAATGCAGGGAAGAGCCCCATCGCAGCGCTTCTTGGAGATTTTGCAGGCATCGCAGGCGCGAACTGACCGAACTCGATCTTGCGGCTTCACCTTGGGACGGGGCATGTCGGGAGGAGTCTGGGCAGCACCGGGTGTAGGGGAGATGATTCGGGGAGAAGGGAATGCTTGCGGGGCTAGGGGGTGAGTGGTGCAAAGTGGGTAGCCTGAGTAGAGGAGGCTGTATTCGCCAATCGCCAGCTAGGCGAATGTAAGCTGCAAGAGTCTAAGGGAACAGTGAAGCCTTGCGGGAGGAGAGCTGGACCGCCGGCGGAAATGGGATAGAGTGAGAGTTGAGACAGGGGAATATCCGCGTGGAGCCATCTTGAAGGGGGGCGTGGGGGGAAGGGCGGATTCCGTCCCTTGGGGTGTCTTATAGACGGCGAAGGAGCCATCATCGGCTAACGGGCGATAAGGAGGTGGGGTCGGCATTCGGAATCCGGGTCCGGAGAAGGTTAGTCAGAATCTGGGGTAACAGGGATACCCTTGCTCAAATTGCTTGGATGGAGTGGATCCCGATGAATCCGGGTCCGCCACTCCAAAGTAATCTCACAACGGTACGAGGTACTTCATGATAGTGGCGGATGAGCGGATAAGGGAGAAGGAGCGGCGGATAAGGGACAAGATATCGACGAGATACGCATCAATTGATCCGACAAACATCATGAGGAAAACGCGGATATCGGAGGTTGAGCGGAAAATGAGGCTTTGAGGCAACGGAGAGGCTTTTTTTTTTTCGTTTCCGTTACTTTTTGGGTCAGGAGGAGGAGGAGTCTTGGATGGGTTTATAGGCACGATTTCGGAAGGCGTCTGTAAGTGGATGTTGTCACGATATCTTCTTCTGCATAAACAAGGCTACCACCAAGAGCTTGAATTGCAAGACTAAACCCAGTTGCTATCTTATACGGTTGATATTTCTATTGGTCCCTCACATCCCTTACATCTCGAGGAGAAAGCCTTCTATACATTTCCCAGCTATCAGACTTCCCAGTTCACTACATTGCCCACGGACCCCCAATCCTGCAAGACTTTACTTTTGTTTCTCGCCGGAATCATAATCTTTCTTCTCCCACTCCTACTTTGATAATGGGTTCCAACGCCGAAGCCGGATGGAGGCGTCTTAGCGTCGGTGTTGTGGGTGGTGGTATCGGCGGTATGTCCGTGGCCATCTCACTTCGGCGCGCCGGTCACGATGTAACTATCTACGAGCGAAATGACTTCGCCGGAGAGGTCGGTGCTTCGGTGTCGTGTGCCGCCAACGGCACTCGGTGGCTACATGAATGGGGAGTCGACATTGAGAAGGGTGACCCGGTCATCCTCCGGTCACTCATCAACCGTGACTGGAAGACCGGTGAACCTGTGAGTGTGTATGAGCTTGGCGACTATGAGGAGCGCTGGGGCTATGTGTACAACATGTTCCACCGTCAATACATGCATCGCATGCTCAAGGACTGTGCCCTCCAGGAGGAAGGGGCAGGCACTCCGGCGAAGCTGCTCGTCAACCATGCGGTGAGTACCTTGACTTGTCTATCTTCTCTCTTCTCCCCTTCCCGCCCTCTACTATCCCGCTTAATATCATCCCCCCTTGATTCTCTTCTACAAATATCCTCAGCAGAGAAGTTCTTACCTCCTACTATTTCCCTCTTCCAAAGCCTATTAGTCTCTAATGCTTTCTTTTCTTCACCTCTTTCTGCGTTCAGTGCAAAGACATCAATCTTGACACCGGCGTCATCACTTTCGACAACGGCGTAACAGCCCAGCACGACCTCATCGTCGGCTCCGACGGCATCGGCTCCGCCGTCCGCGGCATCATCGGTCTGCAACCCGAGAAGCGCCCCGCTGACTCCAGCTGTCTGCACGCCAACGTGAACACCGAGGACGCCGTGAAGCTCGGCCTCGTCGACTACTCCAAGCACAGCGCCCTTGAGTACTGGGGCGGCCAGGAAGGCAAGTGGGACAAGATCGTGTTGTCTCCTTGCAACGGTGGAAAGCTGCTGTCATACTACTGTTTCTTCCCGCGGGAAAAGGGAGACTACGTCAATCACTCGTGGGGCGGCGAGGACAGGCCCGTGGAGGAGTTGTTGGCCCCGTACCCGGAGCTGGACGCGCAGGTGAAGGCGCATCTGGCTATTGGTATCGAGATTCGCCCGTGGCGCTTGTGGGTGCAGTATGTATATTCATCCCCCGATTCTCTGGAACCTCGTCATGCTGAACCTTTTCTCTCACTACAGCCAACCCTACCCCTACATCGTCAAGGGCCGTGTTTGTCTATTGGGAGATGCTGGCCATCCCGTAAGTCTCACCAAGCCTCACCCTCTACTCGAAGCATCAACTTACTAAACATGACCTTAGATGATGCCCCATCAAAGCCAAGGCGCTTGCATGGCCATCGAGGATGCTGCAGCTTTGGGGATCCTCTTCAGCCCAACTTACTTCGGCGGTGACGTCGCCGATACCCTCCAAGTCTACCAGGAAGTTCGTCTGCCTCGCGCCACCAAGGTTCAGGGTGCGTCCGCGAAGGCTGCCTATAACATCAATGAGCGCATTGGTGAGTAGATCCCCTTATATCGCCCACAGGACTCGCTGCTGACCTGGAGAAAAATAGGCTTCTCAAGCAACACCGACATTCCGAACTACAAGGTCGAAGATGAGAAGATCAAGTTGACCATCGAGGAAATGAATGGGTAACACTTTCCTTCCCTGTTAAGGCCCCTACAGCTCTGCTGCTCTCTTTCGTTTTACCCTTGGTAGTCGTCATACTAATTCCTGATAGATATGACATGTATAAGGATATCGAGGAAAAGCTGGCCAAGAAGAAGAATGTACCTTTCACTCAAAAGTTCATCTGTGGCCTGCCAATTGGACTGAAGCTTTCGAATGGGACCACGGTCAGCGCGTGAAGAAGGAATTGCGCTTGTTTTCGTCGTCTTTTTTTCATCGTCTTTTTTTCAATTTTTCGTCTTCCTCTCCTTTTAGCCCCTTTCATACAATCGAATAGAAAAATAAAAATTGATTATACCAAGACTCGTTGAGATCAAACTACCAGACCACATCCGAAGGGCTAATTCTCGAGTTCCTGAGAGAGAAAAAGACGGAAGAAAGGCAGAAATAGAAGAGAAAAGAAAAACAACATCCAAGAAAGCACATATTAAGAAAATGACATTGAGGAAATGATATATTAAAAGGCATTAATTAAAAAAGATATAGTAAGAAAAAGAGAAAAGAAACCCTCGCATACCCCAGATCTCTTCGATGCCAAGTCATTGATGTCTGCGGCTCGGATGTGTAACATACGCAGCCATTTGATATTCCCTAATTTTCCTTCTAGATAACAAATCACTCTATTTCTATCCAAAAGGAACATCGAGAAAAATCATTGATATTTATCTCTTAAGTCGGCTCGACCAATGGAAGTACTACGTTTTGAAGATACAGCGATCCCCGAATCCCGAGCGCCACCCTTCGTAGGTTAATCATGACTTACAGGTTCCAAAAGTCAGCGGCATCTAATCTAGTCAGGGACGGTGCAGCATACGGAAGATAATGTCCCGTATCTACAAGTATTAAAGCCTCTTTCCAGCATCCGCTCTGTCGGATCGAGGGCGTCGGGCCGCACCCGGGTACGGATGCCAAGAGCCGGAATCTGGTAGTTCTTCCGCCGCCCTTGATTCGCACAGCGGGATAGAGCGGGAGAAGCTACCCCAGTGCCCCGCGCAACCACGGAACCCCTCCAATGTCGTCACTTTCGCCAACCGACTCGTTGATCTGTGGAGTGTAGAGGTTGTTGCTTATGCATCCATGGATCCGTGGGGAGAGGGGTTAACGATGCTGGTACTCTATAAAACGTCTCTTCGTGAAAGCTACTATGGTACCTGATATCCTCAACCTGCGACCGGTGTGACAGATAAAGACATTAGACATCTATTCTGTATTCTCTATCTCTGTCAAGCGTCTTATCTTCATATTCCCCAAAAAGGAAAATACATTCCCCTCCAGGTACCTCATACATATCTCATAAACCTTCAGAATGCTCGGAAAGGTGATCCTCGAGGAAGCCTTCGCGCTTCCCAGGCTAGAGGAGAAGACACGGTGGTGGGCTGGCCTCTTCAGCACAGAG
The DNA here is from genome assembly GCA_034774675.1 of Scedosporium minutisporum. Lineage (NCBI taxonomy): Eukaryota > Fungi > Ascomycota > Sordariomycetes > Microascales > Microascaceae > Scedosporium > Scedosporium minutisporum. The sequence goes on from SJVG01000168.1 coordinate 45,983, forward strand.
CCCGAGACCCATGTGAAGGAGATCCAGGACCTCACGGACATACGGCTCAAGCATGCCGACAAACATGGCGTCGGCTACACCATCCTGTCTTACACAGCGCCTGGTGTGCAGGACATTTTCGACCCAAAGGAGGCGCAAGCCTTGGCCGTCGAGATCAACGACTACGTGGCGGAGCAGATCAAGGGGTTCCCTGACCGGTTGGGTGCATTTGCGTGAGTGCACGGTCAGCTTCCTCCCGAGAGAAATATCTCGTTGGTGAGATTAGCTCGTCCGCTAATTTTGTTCTCAACAGAACCCTCTCTATGCACAACCCGGCTGAGGCCGCGGCGGAACTACGCCGTACCGTGACCCAGTACGGCTTCAAGGGCGCCCTTGTCAACGACACACAGCGCGCTGGCGCGGACGGCGAAACGCTGATCTTCTACGACTCTCCCGAGTGGGACGTCTTCTGGCAGACGTGCGTCGAGCTTGACGTCCCCTTCTACCTCCACCCCCGCAATCCCACGGGCATCGTGTTCGAGAAACTCTGGAAGGACCGCCAATGGCTCATCGGACCACCCCTATCCTTCGCCCAGGGCGTGAGCCTGCACGTACTAGGCATGGTAACCAACGGAGTGTTCGACCGCCACCCCAAGCTCCAGGTGATCCTGGGCCACCTCGGCGAGCACATCCCCTTTGACCTGTGGCGCATCAACCACTGGTTCGAGGACCGCAAGAAGCTTTTGGGCCTTGATTGCAAGAAGACAATCCGCGAGTACTTTAATGAGAACATCTGGATCACGACGTCGGGCCACTTTTCGTCGACGACGCTGAACTTTTGCATCAACGAGGTCAGCTCCGATCGGATCCTCTTCTCGGTGGATTATCCGTTTGAGCACTTCAACGACGCGTGCGACTGGTTTGACAACGCTGAGATGAGCACGAGGGACAGGGCCAAGATTGGCAGGGAGAATGCGAAGGCGCTGTTTAAGCTTGGGCAGTACAAGGATAGCGAGGCTAAGGTGATTTAGAAACAATAATCAATAGATGGCTCTGTTCGACTGCGGCCTATGTGGAATGCCCTACATAGATGCATCAACGCAATGGACTAAGATCCACTGAACTTTTGCGTGGACATTTCGTGTGAATTTTCATGTTGGAGGTATCCAGCGGCTGTACTTACTGTAATCTGGGATGTATGTCACCTGGAGTCCGATATTACCAAGTACCAAGGAAAGAAGCTATCTCAGATTTTTTATGAATATCGGATTTCGGTTTCTCTTGATAAATAGTTTTTTTTTATTTTTATTTTTTTTTTTATATAAAAAAGGTGATTAAAAAAGAGGCTGAAAAGATCAAAAGGAAAGGTCCTTGGACGCACCCGGAATCGAACCGGGGACCGCCTCTATGCTAAAGAGGAATTATACCACTAAACCATGCGCCCGATTTCTTCTATAGTGTTGCTGCCGCCATCCACGGATCTTCAAGGAGTTCGGAGGCTCGCTTTCTATTCTCCGGCAACCATTTTAACATCGATTTCATGAAATTGAGAAACTCTGCTTTCGCTTCGCCGTCTAGGGCCGAGACTGAATCCTCAAGTGCAAGTTGCGGGATACCTATACCTCCAGCGCCCTTCCAGCATCCTAAAAAATCTCAGGTTAGCAGCTTCTGTGGTGAGGAAGAAGTCTCTTTGCTAACCTTGTTCGTCAAAAACTTTCCTCGTTATCTCGCTTCTTTGTATGTACTCGAGAGGAGGTAACCCATCCATCGCATTGAACAAATGTCGATTCTCAAACAGATCCCAGATCTATGACATACATTTCAGTAATAAGCGAGAGTTCGGTCGGGGATATACTCACGAGAACGGCAACGCTCCAAATATCAGCACTGGAACTCCACTCCATGCCAAAAAGCACCTCTGGGGCACGGTATAGTTCGGGCTGAATGAGACCTCTGTGAGAGCCTCCGATTCGAGCTTCTCCAAAGTCACAAAGGACTGGCTGACCCCATAGAGAACCCTTGGGTAGCCTGAATTTGCGCGAGCCGTAGATGGTGCGGGCATCGTCGATGACTTTCGTCGGTGACGGTTCGTCTGCTTCGGCTTTTTTCAAAATCATGGAGTATAGATTCATCATCTAGGGTAAAGATAATATTTGATGGATTGATGTCTGATTTTATGTATTAGCCAATGAAATATTTCAGACCTGTAAGGCCTTACTAGCGTGTACCGTATTGGCTTCATCATGTAGAAATGAAAGCGTGTTGAGTAGGTTGGATAACGTCCATCTCAAAAGCGGCTCATTCAGTCGATGTGATGGATTCTTGTACTGGAGTTCTTGGATCGTCATGTGCATCGGGGGGTGAACCAGGCACAGGTGCTGACCGCCAGGGCCGGTGATCTCGAATGTTCCGTATAGACCGCGAATGAAAGATTGGCCATAGTGCTGCGAGTTGAGTGAACTGATGTGCTCATAGAACTGTAGCTCCCGGCGAGTGCGGGCAGATTGCCCACTATCTTGAGTGCACACCTTTACAGCGACAAAGCCGGCGTCCCTGATGTTTCGACAGAGCCAAGCCGTTGAATGTGAGCCGTATTCCAAGCTTTCCCAGCACTTTGTATCTGGAGTCGAGAATCTCTCCGATTCGGACCGGATAGAATTGATCTGGGTTGTACCAGGGGAGTCGCTCCTCTTCGAAGGGTTGGCAAGGGTCCGCTTTGGTAGCGGCAAGGCTCATTCGTTGCCGCCTTGCAAACTGAAATCTCTCTCGGAGAAAGGGTCGAGCAACCCTGAACATTATCTGATCCGCTCTCAAGAGCAATTTGCTTTCTCGATAGGTGCCCTCTCTCCCTCACATGTTAAGTAGTACATTTTCATATCTAAACCTAGTGTAATGGTGTTGGGCGTGTCCGTCGTGGATCAGTTCCCAAGAAGAAAGTCGTGGGAATAAGGCCACATGGAACGGGAATACGTTATTCCAGGTGTTCGAGGCGGAATTGAGGTTTCTTTTCTCATTCTCCCTCTTCTATACAATTGCTGGTTCACAAGGGAATTAGTTCGGTCAGTATTCTAATACGCAGTTTCTATCTAGTTTCCAGTCGTTATTCAATCGTTTCAGTTATTACAATACAAAGGAATTAGGATTTGACACCTTTGTCCATTCTTTTCTGTGGAGTGTCTATTAATATCCGTGTAATAAAACCCCCGGGGAATCAGAAAACGGCATTCGTACACATATTGCGAAGCACAAGCCGAGGACACTCTTGGCCTAGCCAGCTATCATTCATCGCCAAAGGCGCCCCTCCTTCATGTCGCCAATTGGCATCAATGTATTCGTATTCAGCTTCTCCACACGTTGACGGTGACTTAGCCCTATATCGTCGGTCATCCGGAAGGCCTTGTTTGAGTTGCCCGCATACTGCTCGAGCTCGAGGAGCCTACAAAGAGTGGAAGGAACCTCCGCTGTTGGTGCCACTTATACCACTCTTGGCAGTGCTGCTTCTGATAACCCACATCTCGTAGCATCGTAGCTCTCAATTTTTCCCACCTGCATCTAAACACCTCCATTGCGCCGATTACCGCCCCGAGCCCCCATCTTTAAGCGGGTCTGCAAGCTCAGTGGCAAGATAGCTCTCTTCAACAATATCGAGGATGAGAAGAGATAGCACCTCTGGAGCATGTTGACCAACGCCGCCAAACCCTAGGACAGCGAATCGGAGGAGGTCGGCCGCGTGGCTAGGAACTCAGCCAACACTAGTTAGATGCCTCCAACCGTTTCAGGAGTCGGAGGCGGCAAGATCATCTCAGACTGCCCCCACCCGATGGAGGAGTGTCCAAGGGGGTTGGGGAGAGGACCTTCTGGAGGGTGGACTTCGAGGCGGCGTATCGATGAATGTGAAAGAGAAGGTCAGGGCGGGCTTGGCGGATCATGGGGTTCATAAGCTAACACGAAATTGGATGCCAAAACGAGCAAAAGATTAGGGAATTCTAAGGCGGGGGATTGGCGACGGTGGCATTCTCCCCGCAATTCCCCCGCATTCTCATGCGATAAGCTATTCGGTTAGGTCCAGACCATCGGGTGTTGGCGCCCTGTAGTCGTGTTAGTTCCGTCTCTTTTGGGGTTACGAGGCATCTCAAGGTTTGCCCGATGGCACCCAATAATCGCCCATCATCATTTCGGATATGGTACACCTTATCTTCTCGAGAATTTCCCGGTACGCCCTAGAATCCGCCGGGTTTCCTTCTATTTGCAGGATCGCTTCCTAATATTCTTCTTCTTTGCGGCTTTTGTTTCCTCTCCAGGCACCCGCTCCCGACCCCTGCTCATTCCCCTACTTCGTACATCTTTGGAGCGTGGTGTCACATCCGCTAGTTATGCTAGAGTCGTAATGGAACTAAATACACATGGAAGCATGGGGTCAGCATGGGGCTATGAGACAGAGATAATTCCTATATCACCCGTTCGTTGTTGGACTCTCGATTGTGTGGAGAGAGCCGCAGAGAACAGGACAAGAAGAACAAAAAGAAAACTTAAGAAAAAGCAGTGAATAATGGCCCCAACTTACAACGTAATCGTCATTGGCGCCGGTAAGTTGTTTCCTTTGCTTTGTTGCTCGCACTCTCACCGAAAGCTCATATTGTCCTTCTCCTTACTTTGCCCACTCTCCTTCCGAAGTTTACCTTCCTGCCTAGCCAATTTCCATTGCTTCTCTGTTTTGTCCCTTTTTTTTTATATCTACTCTTATATGATATGATATGGTGGCACGGAGGCTGATGAACCCATAGGGTGGTACGGCCTCTCGGCCGCGAAGTCGTACATCGAGCTTCACCCCGACGAAAAGGTCCTCATTATCGAGGCTGAGAGCACATGCGGTGGCACTTGGTCCAGGGACCGGCTTTACCCGGGCCTCAAGTCCAACAACCTCTGGGGCTCGTACGAGCACCCTGACTTCCCCATGGTCGAGGAGGTCTACGGCGTCAAGTATGGCGAGCACGTGCCCGCTGCCACGATGCACCGGTACCTCACCGATTTCGCCAAACACTTTGGCGTCTTCGAGCGTACGCGCTTCGACACGGCCGTAGACGCAATCGAGGCCGTGCCCGGCGATAATAGCTGGAAGGTGCACGTGCGGCCAACGAAGGAGGAGGGGGAGGAGATTGAGGTGTTACACACCCAGAAGCTCATCGTCGCGACCGGCCTTACAACGAACCCCAACCTCCCCACCTACCCTGGTCAGGAGAAGTACACGGCGCCGTTCTTCCACGCCAAGGACTTCCACCGCCACAGGGAGGCCGTCAAGGAGTGCAAGAAGGTCGTCGTCGTCGGCGCCGGCAAGTCGGCGCTTGACTGCGCCTACGTGTTCGCCGCCGAAGCCGGCGCCACCGTCGACCTCGTCATGCGCCCCACCGGCGCTGGCCCCGTCTGGATCTGCCCTCCCTGGGTCACACCCCTCAAGCGCATGATGGAGGAACTCCTGAGCACGCGCGCCCTGACGTGGTTCAGCCCGTGCCCCTGGGGCAGCGAGGACGGCTTCGGTATCGTGCGGAGCTTCCTACACGGCTCGGCGCTGGGCCGGATACTCGTCGGCAACTTCTGGAATTTCGTCGCCGCCGACGTGGTCCAGGCCCACGGCTACAACGAGCACCCGGAGGTGTTTAAGATGAAGCCTTGGCACAGCGTGCAGTGGACCGGTAGCGGCGTGAGCATCCACAACTACCCTACCAACTTTTTCGATCTCGTGCGCGAGGGAAAGGTCCGCGTGCATCTCGCCGAAATCGAGCGGCTCGACGCCGACAACAAGGTGTACCTCAACAACGGTGAAGTTGTGGATTCCGATGTGATCATCTGCGCCACTGGGTGGAAGAAGGAATCGGGCATCAAGCTCCAGAACTTCGATGTGGGGCTTCAGAAGTCTCCCGAGGAGCGACAGCGCCTCGCGCAAGAGGCCGACAAACGTGTGCGCGAGCTCTTCCCCACTCTCAAGGACCAGCCCGTCATCTCCAAGGCCCCCGTATCGTCGTCAGCAACCGCCGAAATCAATGGGGTCGCCAAGGGCAGCAACGGCAAGAATGGGAACGGCGCGTCCGAGCCGATGCGGAACTACCGCTTCATCGTACCGTCGGGTGCCGTATTCGACCGCAACATCGCCTACGCCGGCATGGTGTCGACGGTGTGCACCGCCATGTTCGCCAGCATCCAGGGGCTCTGGATTTCGGCGTTCTTGGATGGCAAGCTCGCGCGGGCCCCCAAGAACGATGCCGAGGTGCTCGACGAGGTCATGCTTCACACCCAGTTCGGGAAGTGGCGGTATCCTTGCGGATATGGCGCGAACCTTCCCGACTTCGCCTTCGACTCGCTGCCCTACGTAGACTTGCTCATGAACGACCTCGGGCTCCCGTGTCGTCGCAAGGATACCCAGATTAACGAATTGCTGGAACCATACAAGCCCCGGGACTACAAGGGCATTACCCAGGAGTGGCTCGCTTTGCAGACTAAGAAATAATGGAAAGGCTTATGCCAGAGGGGAACACCATATCGCTAGCTTCTTCACAGTATCTCCTTTTTCTCTATTTATCACTCCGTTTTGTTTCCTTTTGGCTGAATTCTGTTTCGATTTAAGACTGTATGTTGGGGGAAATTTGCCGCGGAAAATATGTTTTTTAAATATGTTTTGGCGTGTTGATGATTTTACTGAATTTGATGTCCAATACAATACGATTATGTTGCTATTGAGATTTTGAAGCGTCCTGCCCATCTTTAAAGTGCATGTGCCTCAGAATGCAAAAGTAATCTTAGTCGCGGAGGCTTCCCATTAGACTCGCGAGGTATCAATGGAGATGTAAGTGCCAGTGATTCTATATTCTCTGCTTAACACCAACTCTCCGAGTCCCTCGTCATTGCCGTGTTAGCCTCCGTTAGAGCATGTACATTGGGCTTTCGTCTCGCCCGATAATAGCAGCCTATGGATTCAATATTGCAGAGAAATCGTAGGGCAAATTCATCCAGTCATCATTGATCTATATATGTGGTCTGCACGCCCATTTCCTTTTAACCCCGATATCCCAAGTCCTCTGCGTTCCTCTTATTCCCAGGTAATAACACCATCGATCGTTCCCGCATGCAAACCTCCAGTGATCTGAATATCCGTCGCCGTAGTATGCCGAGCCGCATCACTCAACAGGTAGATAATAGCGCCCGTGAGGTCATTCTGGGTACTCAGGCGCTTCAACGGCGGCGACAGCCACATCTGGTCACCCTCGCGCTTGCTCTTGATGGCGCGCACTGAGCGCGTCATCTCCGAGTCCACGTAGCCCGGCGAGATGGTGTTGACGCGGATGCCGTGGGGTGCCAGCTCGACGGCCAGCGCCCTGGCCAGCATCAGGATTCCGCCCTTGGAGGCGTTGTAGGCGGCCATGCGGTAGCCGGGCAGGGCGATGTGGGCTGATTGAGAGGCGATGAGGACCATGCTGCCGCCCGTGCCTTGTTTGATCATTTGCTTGGTTACTAGCTGGGCGATGAAGAAGGTTCCGCGCACCTATTGTACAAGTGAATTTATAAAAGTCAGCCTCCAAATCTAGTTTTCTGCATCATCTCATATATTAAAAAATAAAGAAAGAAATAAGAATAAATGGCAAATATAAAAGAAAGACAATCTCACATTGATCTCTTGAATCCGTGTAAACTCGTCCCAGGTCTGGTCGACAAAAGGCTTGTCAATAGCAATGCCCGCGGCCGGAACAAGCCCGTCGATGGTGCCGAGCTCGGCGAGAGCTTTGGCGAAGGCCTCGTTCAGGCTAGCTTCCACCGTCACATCGGTCCTGATGTATACCGTCTTGCTGCCGAACTTTTCAGCGAGGGTGTTGAACTCCTCGACTGGCTTGTCCTGGATATCGAGAACGGCAACGTTGCCGCCCATCTCGCAGATGGCGCGGGTCGCGGCGAAACCGATGCCCTGGGCGCCTCCTGTCACGATGAAGTTGCGCTTGCGCAGCTCGAACATGGGGCGGACATCGTCGAGCTTGTCGGCCATTTTTTCTA
>SJVG01000169.1:0-53832 GCA_034774675.1 Scedosporium minutisporum
AATGGTAACCATCGCCGACGAGTAAAAACAGACGACATTCTCCGGAAGTACACTACTTCGTACTGGGCAAGTTGACGTCGTATGTGTGGTTTACTATTGCTCTCGCTAGGCGTGAAGGAGCCTAATGGCCCCATATACCAAAGCCAACGAAACATCACGAACACCGCTCCCCTAACACCTCTCAAGCGACTTGCATCTACTATGTAGCCCGGCTGGCACTAGGAGTATTCCAATAAATCCACGTACTACTGCTTGCAAGGGAAGTTGGAGAACCATCAACTCATCGAACGGTGGACACAGGCCCAATCGGAATGCCTTGTCATCGTGCTCCTAAAATAAAAACGAACACGCTATTATTCCTTCGTAATTCCTCCGGACGCTTGGCATTATACTTATCGTTTCAAAGGACATGCCATGTGCGCGAAATCCTTTGCCGAGACACATGGTTCCCTGGCCATTCCTGAGATCACTTCGATGTAACCGTCTGTGCGGACCAACGGAGCGCTCCAGACCTCCAATGTGAGAATCATTTGATGTGTCCTTGACCATGCATGTTAGATCGCCATATGGCTTCCACTGACATCTCGAAGCAAAAGACAATGGCTAGAGTATTGAGTCTTATTTATTTATTTGTATATACACTACAGGGATAATGGCCATATAGTAGTAGGGGCCGGGTATAAGGTACTAGAGAGTGCTATCCACACAGAGACGGCTAGTCGGATGGTGAAAAGGTGCAGCCAGGAAACAGAAAGGAAAAATAGAGAAATATACACACGAGAACCTCCAATAGAGTACCAGCCTTAATGAAGGCATCCAAACCTGCCCTGGTTTCCCTAAATCCGCAAAAAGCCAGTGAGCCAAAGATTAGTCGCTATCGCGCCCGCCTCCAACTCCATTGAACCATTCCGGCAAGAGTCCGACCCAGGGCCCATCGTTACGGGCAAGAGAGTAGAAAAAACTAGCCCAAGTAAAAAGTAGAAAAAAAAAGAAGAAATGTAGAAAATATCGCCCGGTGACATATCGAAGGTCGTAGGATAGATAGAGAAAAATCTAGGGGAGAAAATGCGAATCAAAAGCTGTATGGCAAGCGGGAGTCGCCGTAGAGACTCCGCAAAATATGGCCAGACAAGATAACATCATCCTCATCGGCCCTCGTAATCTGCCGTAAAACTCGTGTGGATCGCTTCATAAAAAAAAAAAATTTTTTGTCTCTCCATCTTCAGTTCCCACTGTCCCGTCCCACTCACTAGTGAGATCGCAAGTCGTTCGAGTTGGGCCGACTAATTTGGAGCTCCGTCATGCTCTCGCTTTCGTACTTCTTCGTTCCGGTACGTCGAGGGAAGTCCGATCGAAGGGCGATATTCTCGTTCGACTTTGGTGCGGGCAGGAGGCCCAGCTCTCGGAAGTACGTCTTGCATCCGGTCATGGAAGTGGTGATGTAGATAACACAGTTCCACAATCCCTGGAGCGGAAGGACGAATGCCGCAGCATACTCGAGCCCAAGAATTGAGTGACCGTGATTGAGAACGGAGTAGACTCGGTTAGCGCTGGACGGGATCCACGTAATCAGGATGGCTGCGAAGAATAGAATAGCGCACTTCGTGTAAGACCAGGCCGCGTTGTTCGCTTCGTAGTTCTTTCGTCGTTGAAGTGCAGAGAGCGTGTTTTTGGTGTTGTTGGAAGGCCCGCTCTGCACATGCATGGTAGTCGTTGCCGTCGGCGGGATGGGGGCCGCAGCCTGATTCTCGACATCAGCAGAAATGGTGACCGAGTACGCCGCAACGCCCGGTGCCTGTGCCTGTTGAGGGTTCGTAACACTCGAGTCTCGGCGATGACGACCCGCAACCATAGCGGCCGGCGGCATATTGGATCCCTGGCCACGATCGACTACTTCGGTAGTAACAAAAACTTCCGTCGTTTTGGACGTCGAGTACGGGTCAGTGTCGCTTTCGGGGACGCTAATGTTGTAAAGCATTTTTCTCTTTTCGTAAATCGTCCGTCCAGCGCGTACGTAGATGAACAAGGTCACAAAGAGCACCAGCCTATACAAGAAGAGTAACATCACGATGGTTAGTTTGCCCTCTGTTGTTTCGTATCTATATGAGGTTCTTCTTACCAGACCGGGCCATAGAAGGTGGCGATTCGAAAGGTTTGCCATTCGGGAGTCACCCAGCACCATAGTGTCGCATCTCCGTACATCCGGGATCCATTCTTATCCTTGATGAAAATGTAGACGAAGGCGGGGATCAAGGGGACGCCATAGTTGAAGACGAGATACGGAATCTCCATCTTGCGAAGTTTGCGGGCGTCAAATTTCTGGTAAAAGGTGAGGTAGACATTAATAGCCATGGCCAGGGTCCAAAGACAATCAGCAGGCATGAACCTAGATTTCGCCAGTCAATAAAATGTATGGTAACTATAGGAATATGTCTGCTCATCTGGACTCACATTTGGATGAGGAAGGCTTGAAGCTGGCACCCGGCACTGTTAGGACTCTTAATAAACGACAGCGACATGAGAGTGGCTACGTTCGTCATGAGGTTGCCGAAGGATGCGTAAAACACGAGGCGGTTGATGGGTTTCCGGAAGGCGTGCGAGGTCAGGAAGGTGACTATGACGAAGATCGACGCAAGCAGAGAGGGCACCGAGCTGACTCTCTCGAGAATGGAAATTATATGAAGCGCTTCTTTGCTTAGCATGTACGGCTCATGTGTGCTGCCCCTCGCCATCACTTGAGCCCCAAAGGGCGTGGCTGGCGATGTGTCCGCCAGAGACATTGTAGTTGTAGTTCCCTCCTACTTCGTATGTAGATGCGGTTGTTGCGAGGAGGTGTAGCCAGCTGAAGTCGAAAGTGGAGGTTAAGGTTGGATGGGAGGAAGAGAGTTTATAAAAATCCACCTCGCTGGATCATCGGTAGGCTAATGAGCGTGCAGAGAGGAGTGTTTAAAAGAATGAAGGCGAGGACTTGTCGAGGGATCAATAGGCGTGGTATAAGACGGTCGTAGTACAAGTACAAGTAATAGTAGTGGTACGGAGCCTGCCCCACCACCATTCCACCAAGCCAGACGACGTCAAATACAAGCGTTGCCCCTTGCCTGGGGGGCTCGTATACTTCGCGTATGAAGTACTATGTTCGAGTGCCAGAAGCACAAAGTGACACGGCACCTTCCCCTCGAGTCAACGCCAACGACTGGTGGATGGTGCGGTAGCGTATGTACTTGGACGAAGGAGTGGAAGTAGTGTACATACACGACACTACTGTGCTGCGGGACTGGCGCGTGGAAGGAGGCAAGGGTGAAAGGCCCTGGTCAGATATTATGCTGCAGATCTGGTCAAGGGACTCGAGCCTGCGGGGACACCTGGAGTGCCAAGAGTACAAAGGGTAGGGATCAACGATGTTGGAGAGGATTGCAATTACCAGATCTGGATCAAATTGGGAATGAATGGGACCGGCGTCCATTAAAGTATGCGGACATGGCAGACAAACGCCCGCCAGAACCAGCTGGGAAAAGCCAAGATGGTGTGCAGAGGCAAAACAAGCCGATCTGAATAACCGGGTTGGAATGTTTGAAGAGAGCGGCACAGGAAAGGGGGAAAATAGACGGACGATACGCATCAATCGAGGGGGGGAAAGAGGGAGGACGAGGAAGCAAGGCAGCAAAAATGGTGCTGCGTCCTTCGGAGATGTGATTCAGGACGATGAGCAGATCTCCTAGGGTTGTTTGGGTCTGGGAGAAAGTCTCGAAGTCTCCTACCGGCTAAGGATGGGAGGGTGACTTTACTCCGCACATCTCGAGTGCGGAGAAGTGTAGAGAGTCTGGTTCACTTGGTAGGGCGTATCTGCATCTTGGTCGAGGAGGGTATAGTGTGTGGTGACGACGGTGACGCTGAATGCGATGCGACGAGAACTCCGGTTCTTCAGGCCAGTCAAACCACATGGCGAGACCGCCCATGTCGAGGGAAGGATTCCTCGCTGGCGAGGGACTCGCATGGTTCTGGCGGACTAGTAGTCGTATCTTCCGAAGGAGCTGCACCATTAGCGCTTGGCAAATGGTATGACCAGATCACAGCCAGCATCAAGACTCATACTCTACTTCGTCCTTCGTAGTGTCCTCGCTGGTATCCTTCGTACCAGGCTAACAAACACCCGCAGGAGCGCCCCGGAGGCAAAATCGAGGGTGTGGGGCAGCTTACAACATCAACCACGTTCTTGCCTCGTTCTTGCCTCGAGACCAGGACAGGACTTGTACGAAGTAAAGTTTACCAATCCAGAAGGGGAACCCTAGCCACCCTCCTCATCCTAGTCTTCCTGCCATGCAGACCACACGTCCGTGTGTGTGGGTCCCCCAGTCTCCATTAATCCGGATTAGGAGGGAGCGGGCAAGCGGGCGGAGGCAGATTTGAAACCCTTGTCGAAGAAAAACGTTGTTGTGCCAGGGGTGTCCCTCCCAGCAATTACCCACCGACTTTTATCTTTTCTATCCTTTTTGGACTTGGTTGGTTCCTTTTCCCTTCCCGCTGCGCTGCAAGGACGGACTTGGTTAAGAATGGACATGCACAGCCCAACTTCTTGTCCATCTGTCTGCCACTGGTTTTCCGAGGATACGTTGATTATTGGGTCAAATCGATCTGTGGACGTCACTGCGAGGAGGTGTTCACTGTTACCCCTCATAGCAGGCAGTGTTATATGCCCGCATCAGACATCAATGCCAGCTGGGGTTTAGCGGTCTACCGTGCCCTCGTATGACAACTAGTTATATTGTGTGGGTTGTCAACACTGGAGGTGAAGGTAGTGCGTCTACCGCTCAAGTCCGTAGGAACCTGCTTGAAAAAAATCCCAATATTTAGCAGCAGTCATTCGATATCTTGCTACTAGCTTGTCTTAGTGAAGTCACACAAGCAGTTCTTCTCCATGTCAGTGCATAGCTTGGAAATCAAGTTAACAGTGCTTTAATTGCAAATCACCAAATCACCCAACTGCAAAAGCTAGTGGCCGCTGTGCCGCTGTGCTGTGAGTCGATGGGCATTCCCATCTCATGGGCCATAAACCTACGCTAATCGCTCACGACCCTAGCTCCAAAGTCTAGACCACGAGTCTCGTTACCATCACGATAGACACTTCGGTGTCGAAGACTCAGTTTCGTCCTTGAAAGGAGGGCTGCTAATTACCTCACTCCCACGCTCACACCGAGCTCAACCCCAGGTCCAGCCAATATCCTTTACCCCGTTTTTGAGCTTTGTCCAACCTCACATCAGCCACTGCGCTCATGCGTTCGAGCCAACATTAGCTCCAAGACCCCACGGATAATGATTCGCCAAACCCATCCATCGCCTTATTTGGTCACTCAAAAATCGTCTTTTTAAACCACCACTCCGCTTCTTGTTCTTGCTTGGCAACTGAGAACTGCGGCAGCCAAGTATGACAATGATACGCTGACCTGGGGACCCCGTACTCTCCAACTTCGGGGTACGGGAACATCGAATCATTCGGGTTTTATGCTAACAATTCTCCTCATTTAGTTTCCCTCCCTATTCAGGTAAGGGTCTTCTCCGTCTGTGGGGAGCCGCACAACTGCTTATGATCACCCGATGATGAGCATAGACGACATCTGGGGAGGATTGCTAGCCACGCGGGGATCTGTCTCTCTCCCCCCGTGGGGCTTTTAGCGCATCACTCCAGCACATTCGATTGAGCCTGCATTGACAACAGGATGACTTCACATTTATTAATAATTGATGTCTAACAGTGTGCGAAACTTGAAGTTTAACTCGAGGCGATCCAACAGTATCCCATATCTCGGATACAAGCACGCGACAGCCACTTACAGAGAGAACGGAAGATTGCAATTGCAATCATCAATGTGCCATTTACGAGCTGATATGGGAATGGACACCCCAAAGACTATCATGTGCAACACTTGTGATAGTTTAGACTCTTCCGTCCTTCTCAAGCCGACGGCACTCGCAGAATCAATCTTGTGATTGGATTTTAATTGTAGCCCCTGCGTCAGTTGTCGGTGCGCACACCAATTCCCTCAACAACCCACGTGTGGCAGGCGTGGTAGACCGCCGGACTAATGGCTAGAAGGCCTCGAAATCGGCTAGAAGAACAAAGAAGAAATCACCCTGCGGTCATTATTACTTCAGTCCAATTTTAAGCTTTACAGCGCATCGGAGCCGCTTACTGTTTGCAGCGAAATTCTACTTCGTACTTGGCAGTCTCCGAGAAGGGGATGCTCTGCTTTCGAACCAGGCATCAACCTTGTTTGGCGCCCCCTCCTCCATGAAGCACGAGACAATATTGTTATTGTTGCAGCGTAGTATATTGTATGAATGCGCCTTTCCGCGAAAACAAATCGATAGTTTCTGGGGCCGAGCACCGACGCGACGAGCGACGTCCCAGAAATCAGGAACCGAACCCCAGAGCCGTCTTGCTTTGGCATGAAGCGCAGCATCGTAGATGGAGCCCTTTAATATTGCGACGTATTATCGCTACCACAGAGTGTTGGTTCCGACAACCAGTTTCTGGTCCACTCTTCTCCCCACATCGTACATAGTATTAAACACTATTTTATATAGTTTTGTTATTACATGGACGTCGTACTCGTCAGATGAGGAATGTTGCTTTTTTCTTTTCTTTTCTTATACGAGCGTGCAAGAGCCGCATGATGATCGGTCACCATTCCGTTGTCCATCCACCTTCCGCCTTCCGCAATGCTTCGCAGCACAGGACAACGCTGAGATTGATAATTGAACCTGGCGTAAAATACAAATTTAGAACTGCTCTGCTGAGCGCGTGTTCCGTCAATTCTTCCCCAAGAGTACGAAGTATGAGCGAAGTACAAGGAGGTATTAATAGGAGTACGGAATATCCCCCCCTCTCCCCCAAGCAGCAAAGTTTCCCCAACCTCCTCCGCAATCTTCGACGACTAATATTTGGGGCTCTCCTCGTGCACGACATTGAGATGCAACCCACATTGTCCCAGGTCCCCGTCCGGTTTGACCAGCTACGACGTATGCACTCCTTAAATGATACGAATACTCACAGCACTGTCCAGCAGAATGTTTCATAGTGAGTAAGGAATGGGAGAACCGTCTTGTCCTGCTCTGGAAGTCTGACCTCGTCAGTTCATTGGACGGACCGTCTTCTGATATCAACCGTAAATTGGACCCGAGGAATGCTCTCGGCTCGCAGCACCCAACGACCATTGACCGGCTTCGTATGAATGGTCCCCACACCCTCCAAAGGGAGCGCTTTGGACATCGCCAAGATGCTTTAATATATTAGTATAATACAGCAGAAGCGAAGTGAGGTTCCCCAGAAGCCACCACCACCATTTGCGAAGTATACACGGCTTTGGAGGATTGGGCATTGCCATTGCCCTTTCTGCATCCTCCCTTCCTCGGAGTCCTCCCTTCAAACCCATACCGTTTCGGTGATACTGGTGACGCCTCAAAACGAGCGACCTTGCGTAGCTCGACATTGGCTTTCCTTGCCGAGTGCCATTGCGGCTAGCTCGCTCACTTCGACGTTTCTTAGACAAAACTTAAGCGGACTGGAGTTTCGAGTCTGGGGGTAGATCAACGCCATCGAACGTTTACCCATTTCCACCAGAAGCAAACGGATCATTCACCGGAGCAAGGTTTTGTGGCGTTGTCTAACCAACAGATTCACACATTCTTCCCCCTCTAAGTCGAGATGATGGTGGGGAGCAGACGGATTGAAAGCGGAAGAAGGCTATGTCCCGCTTCCGAAAAGAGACAAAGTTTGCTTGAGGCGCATCAATCAATGATGATGATGGTGGTGATGATTCCCAAAGAGATCTCGGTCGTGTCTCGTTCGTTTGACTCCTGCCCCCCCTTGATTTGAGCTTCTACGCCCAGACCCCATTTCTTTGGTTCTTCATGTTCGTCTCATTCCCTTGCACACTCTCCCCTGCACGGATTGAGGGATTCTCGGAGACTTGTCTACCAGCAAACGCCGATCGAAATCCGCAAGGCTGAATCAATGGTGTAGTGCCCCTGAAAAAGAGATGCAAATATACCATTGCTAGCCCATCAAACACTATCCGTAGTGATGAAAAATGTAGTTTAACACACGACCTTCTGTTTTTGGTCACTTGCGGCACAGTGAGCTGCATCTAGCCACCCCAAAGCAAGAGCAAATCGATAGCCCCTGTCGCCTGGCTATATCACAGGACGTTCGTGCATCCCTACAAAGTAAGGGAGAACAGATAGGGAAGAAAGGGAGAAGGGATATTTTAGTAACATCCCAAACTGAATACGCGAGTACTCTTCCCTGCAAACCACGCGAGGATGTACGCCATCGATGACAGGGTACGAGGTAGATTATCACATCAACTTAAAATCCAGATCCTATGAAGTTCGGATTGCAGGGGACGGAAGCAGCGCCACCTTCCTACCAGTTCTCCCACTCCTCAACAGGGGATATGACAGGGTTTGTTGAGTGATGATGTACGTTTCCCGCCTCCGAGGATGATCTCACTTGGTAGGATACAGGTGGTTAGAAAAGTAATCTCAACTGCTCCCTATCGTGCAACGAAAAGAAATACGGTCAATATCGCCTCTATTTCGGTGTTTGTGCGGTCACTCTGCAACACATCATTGATCTATTGACGCATTCACATTCACCAGAACAAATCGATCTTGATTGACTGCGCCGTGACCGCCATTACCCTGAATAGCCACTGATCAGCAGACAAAGCTATTGTCGGAGAACAATCGCCTTCAATATAACGTTTGCCCTTGCTGACACCGGTGTAAGTCGACGGTTGGAGATGATCGCCCATTCGTTCCACCACCATTGTCCATAGCCGTGCACCAAACAGCCGAGATTGTCGACGTTGTGTTTGGTGGGAGGGCTTGACTAGATCCCGTCCTCTTTGTTGCTGCCAAATGTCTATGGATATCTCTATATCTCTCCTACTCGTACAATGTTGGGTCTTCCCTTTCTGGTCTGTTCATACCTATAGTCACAGCTTCAGGTCTCGGTACATGTGCCGTGTTCAACTTTACACTGCTTCGTAGAGCCTGTCTTAAGTTACAGATCCAGGTGTCCGGCTCCTCGGTATGCGTGCGTGGGATATCGACTCTCCTCCGACCGCACTACCGCCAGAAGCTATCCGGCTGAAGACAATACGCAACGTTTCTCGTGTTTCCGTGTTTTGCCGTGCCGCTTGATGAAAACCCACCACTCTTTTACTCGTTTTTCATCTAAATTTTATTCTTGGCGCACATATTTCACATTCCACGCAGTTGGTGTTGCAAACGCATTTTGCCGAATCGGGCTTGTCGATCATCTTCAATACTGCCGGACGGCGAGCACCAACTTAACCTCTTTTTCTCCCCGTGCAGCTGGTGTGCTGCAAGCTTCCTCCAAGGACAATAGCAACTCGGCATTATCTGCCGCCAAGACATTCCTGGCAATTGATCGTCAGGAATCATTGATCAACAGAAGCTCCTTGCTTGCAACTGCCGGGTTTGCAGTCTCAATCAACGATGTTGAGTGTCGTCACTCGCATCACGAGCCCGTTCTCTGGAATGCTCGCACTCACTTCGGACCGCCCGGGTCGAGGTGTAAAAATACTGGTATGTGGACCAGCCAATGATCCGGGAGAGCAATCCCCGTGTGGATGTTCAAAGCAAGGACGGAGATTGCAAGCCAGCTGAGAGTCCACAGTTCTGGAACGAACATGGCTTGCTTCCAGTCAGTGCTCGAGCTCAAGTGACGATGAATGTGGAATGTGCACAGATCCCTACTTTAGTGGGCGCCACGACGTAAGGTTGTCTGTAGTGTAGCGTAGCGGAGCGTCATGTAAACCGTCCATATGAAATGTGTGTACTTCGTAGTGTACGAAGAAAGTTTACAAGTACGAAGTAGGACGAAATACTTCGTACTTCAATCCTAAACCCTCGGTCCCTCACCTTGCCTGCGTACTTACATTGCCCATCTTGTGTAGTCTTGCCTGCAGCCCCCCCAACCCTCTCGGGCCTCCCGTCGCACTTGACTCGCGTGAAGACGAAAACGGCATAGTGCTGTGTCAAGATTCCTGACGCCTCGACACTTCCTTCCCACCCGGTCCCTGCCAAGTCCGGGCGAAATCGACGACAATTGCACTACACTTAACATCCACCAATACAAGAGCGAAGTAGCGTAGAGTCTTAGGCCCAGCCTCAGTTCTGAGGGCAGTATTGCCTCGTGGTGTCTAGCCCGCACTAGCCTGCTTTCATGCCTGGCTCCGTGATATAAACTACACACCACGACAAGTAGTTCAGTTTACTTAGTACACTGGATAGAGTTCAGTGCCTGCCTTGGTTGTTCTAGCGCTGGCTTTCTGGCTTTCGGCTCGGCAGGCGGATATGGTTAGTGGAGGAGAAATGAGATGGCGAAGAACCGTCCAAGGTGGCGCAAATAGCACTTGCCAGAACCGTTCTGTGAGGAGCTAACTAACTCCTCGGGCTAGAGTTGGGTGCGGTTAGAGCAGTCTTGACCGCGGAACTACCTATTAGATTCGAAGAACCGAAATTGATTTACACCGGCTCAAGAGCCACATACGATTCCTCGGACCATTCAAGCCTCATATTCTATCTCTGTTGTGGCGGCAACATACCGAGGTCCAGCACATGGTGATGGCTTCACCTAACCGAAGAGCTTCACGCTCTTGGAAATATCGATAGAGCCCGCACAGTGCCTCAACAAACCTCCACCCTCAGTCCCAGTGACTCCCTCTCCACCAGATACTACCCCCAGGGTTTGAGATTGCTTGGGAAACGTGGAGGAACCCCGCCCACCCCCATCTCCGCTCTCCTCTGCTTCGTAGAGCTAACTAGGAAGGTGGGTGAGTGTTCCCTGACCTGGTTAACATCCAGATGTGTTCGAGGAGCCCTCAGCTTGGGCACTGCGGAGTTTTGGAAAAAGCATTACATCCGCAAGTGCTACTCAGACCCCATCAGTTGATGTGGGTAGCAGTCCCATAATCACATACTCCGCATCACTCCTTCATGTTGGAGGCCAGTGCACAACTTAATGACTAGCCATCGCGTGGACTTCGTAGTAATGCATAATCAATAGCATGATCCTCTTGGCGTTATACGTCTTTAGGGCAAGGCGGCCAAGTTAGGAGGTTCCCAGAGAAAAGAGAGCCTTGATGCCAGTAGTATGAGAGGAGGATGGGACAAGACCGGTGTGCTGGGAAAGAAGAAGTATAGATGGTATGGACCTTATCTTGCTTGCCTCATGGCTCTGCGGCTGAGGGTTTTCGAACTCGCTCGATTCGTTCCATTTGGCTCTTCTTTTTGAGAGGTCTTGTCTGTGTTTGCTTCCGTAGTGCTATATTGTTGCCTTCGACGGAGAGTAAGCTTGTGTGATTCCAACCTTTTGACACAGGCAGGCCCACGCGATCCAAAGACTCAGAATCAGTAATGAACTGACTCTCAATAGGTGCTATTGCCAATCCGGTCATTTGAAGATCGAAGATTGTTTCCATGCATATTCCCTTCTGATTATCGTCATTTCTGCCTTCGAGACTGTGATGTTATCGTATTACTCCTCGACCATGACAAAGAAGAAGCGCAGGGTATTGTCTGCATGTCAGAAACATGACTCTTGTTGTGTTTGACTGCCACCTCCAGGAAGAAGCTTCATGTCCTCCACCCTATAACCCTTTGTCAACCGCAATGAGTCCGGCCGGACCACCATGTTGACGATCTACGAGCCTGGACACCCGGAGTCAGGACTAACACCCACGGAACAGAAAAGATGATTCCTGTCGTCCTCGCCATTCCATGTTGCGATCGAACGGGTAGGTAGGGTTGACTGCTTGTGCAACCAAAGAGCTTTAGCGGTCGACAAAGCCGCAAAGAGAGAAACTGGTTTAGGCGTCCAGAGATGGTATAAGAGGATAGAGACGTCCATGATCGTGTAAATGCTGTAGGAAATGCAAAAGGAACGGACTAATAGACGTTATCTAGACATCAGCGATGGCAGTTCTCGACCTACTTTCTCCTCAATACGAAGCTATCACACATCTCAACGGCCTGCCGCCGAAAAGTCGAATGCTCCTTAACGGCCCATCGATCCGGAACTGGCTCCCCACGAACCCACGACAACCATGGCGAAATCCAAGAAGCGCGAGAGAAAGCGTTCCAACAGAGCAAAGAGAGGCTCTCCATACCCTTCCAATGCGCAAAAGTCGAATCCCGGACAACCCAGCAGAAGGCAAAAGTCATCACCGCCTCGTAAGCGTCAACGTGGACGTGACGGTTCCAGTGAAGACACCGACGGCGATACCAACATGCCCCCTCCGAGGCCCAACAGAAGTCCAACAACTTCCGCTGCCATCCGTTCCCCTCAGCCGCCAACGCCCTCAGCCGCATCATCATCACAATCTCGCCGCGAAGACCTGACTCCAAGAGATTGCCAAACCTGCGAACTGATGCAATCCCGCGCAGCGTCCCTCCGGGATACCCTCGTGGCGCTAGCCACGGCCCAAGCCGGCGCGATCGACCTGTGGGCCGGGCCGTCGGTCGTCGCGGCTGATCAGCCACAGACACCCGTCGAGGAGAAGAAAACCGCGGACTCTATGGATTGGCAGCAGGACTGCGCTCTCCCCGTACGGATTGTGACAGACGTACCGGAGTTGATATGTTATCCACGTGAGATTGTACGGTGGCCGGAGGTTCCGTCTAATCCTCCTTAGTTTGAAGGACTTCAAGGTTAATAACAGGGAACTAAGCTGTGAGCAATAATATATGGGGCGAGGATGGCATAAAGGAGGTAGGGCCAGAGTTGGACTACATCTAGGGTGGCGTTGGAGGACAACTTCGTCATGCATATTGAATAGCCCGAAAAGTTTCTGGGAGACTTCCCAACAAGTTAAACTGCGCTAGGCAATAGATTCTTATCAGTATGACACAAGACATTTGTTCGCAGCGGTAGAATCGGTCAGCAGAGGACCTCCGAAGGCGTACAGCATGAAGCGTCACAACCTCCCTCCTATCGTCACCCACAATATGGCCAAGATGACGAGGATCCCATCCCCAACCAGCTCCACCGCGTCGGGCTCTTCAACGACCGCTCTGACCGAGCCAAAGTGGTGTGCCACCCCGAATTCCTCAACTCCTCCGACCGAAGAAGAACTCGACCTGTAAGATTCCTAGCCGTCAATTAGGAGTGGTGTGGTCCGGTTCTCGTGAGTATAGCCGTAGAGGTAAGCATAGTCTCTCACAATCTGCCCAGCGTAGAGATGGGGAACGACTGGTTCGCACGAGGCGCGATAGCAATAGGCACTTGATGAAGAGATCAAAACTTCACTGTGATAAAACTCGCAACCTCTGACATCTGCCGATCATCAGTTGAAGAGTACTATGGATGCCCTGGGAACCGTCAAGTATCAATAAGTTTTACATCAGCAGTAGAGACCAACGATGCAACCAACGATGCGTAGAGGGAATCTACAACCAAAAAGTGCAAGAAAATAGGACAGGCGACAAAAAAAGAAAAAGTAGAAAAAGCCAAAAGAGCCATTATCAGTTCACCCCAACGCCGTAGCCTGTAGTTCCAACCATGGTACCTCAACATTTTGCTCGACCTCCATTCTCGACCCGCACACCTCGAATCAGGGATGTAAGCAACACACCGGGGGACTATACGACCCCCGCCAAGTCTACCGACACCCGTGATGCGAGAGGCCATCCACTGATAGCTTAATAACGGAGATACTCAAACACGACCATGGCATGGCCACGCTCATACGCCTCTGCATAATTTTCATTAGTCTCATCGGTCGAGTGACACTGTATTCTCGGGTGAGGTACTTACCGAGACTGATCTGCTCCTTGGGCTTGAACTTCAGAGCCCTCATCTCCTCAACAACTTGCGCGTACACTTGAGCGGGAGGCGCCGTAGAGTCGATACAGTTGGCCTTGATACTAAGGAGCACCTTTCCGCCAAGCTTGAGGAAGCATCCGGCGTTCTCAGCGATGATACGAGCGGGATCGGGCTGGGCAACATCGCAGAAGATGACATCTACCATGCCGTCGACGAAGAGACGGTAGGAAGCGGGCTTTCGGGCATCCTCGACGATGGGGTTGACGTTGTGGCGCTTTTGGCACATCGTAATAAGATCACGGCCACTGCGACGAGAGAACTCGACAGCATAGACTCGACCCGTAGGTCCAACAATATCCGAAACGTGCGAAACGGTGGTTCCTGAAGCCGCACCGAGGTACAGGACCTTGCTTCCGGGTTGGATATAGAGCGTATCGATACCGGCCAGAATGGCAGCGGCGATCTTGGAGCGGAAGGGATTCCATAGACGGTACTCGATCTTGGTCGTTGTGGTGGAGCCGTCCTCGCTGGTTTCTGTATCGTTGACCTCGACCTTCTTCTCACCGTAGACGCTGACACCGGGCGCGAAACTGCGGGTAGCAAGGTCGTCCTGCTTTCCTCGAGAGATGAACACGCCGGGGTGACGATGTCGCTCCTAAGAGCCGCGCAAGTTAGTGATAGCCGTTGGGGAGGATGACAACAAAGCACCGGTTAGGATAATACGAACAATAATAGCCTTCTGGCCACCCTTCGTGCCGCCGGGGTGCCCTCCCCTACCACCACCGCGGGCGCCGCCTCGACCCCGCGGACCACCCCTTCCACCGGGACCACCTCGTCCACCGCCACCTCGTCCGCCGCGAAATCCACCAGCACCACCGCCTCCTATTCAGTCTCGATGTTAGGTACACCATCATCTAATAGGGCTAGGCATCTACAGTAACAGAGCCCGGGGTGGGCCATGGATCTGAAATCTGAAAGGGCAGTCAAAGATGATCACATACCTCTGCCACCACGGGGAGCACCACCGCCTCGACCACCTCCACGAGCGCCAGCACGTCCTCCTCTAAATCCCGGGGCCATGTTGGACTATGCACAAAAGATCACAAGGCTTCAGGGTATCTTGAATTTCAAGCCTGCCGAAAAGAGATCTCCAAGACGAGGAAATCGGCGAAGCTTCAGAGATTGCTGCTGCACTGCGACAAAAAAATAACGTTTCGCTGCTATATTCTCGAGTTGAGTAAAGCTGAACGAGAACGACAGGCCGGTTCCACGACCAGTGTTGTAAACTGGAAAGTTCGAGGGATCTCGAAAAGATTAAAGATGGCTGGAGGTCACTTTCTGGGGGCGAGTCTCTAGAATTTTTTTCTTTTTTTTTTTTTTTCTTTCGTAGCTCCCTTCACCTTGGAAAATTTTCGGCCTGCTTTGAAGGGCTGGACTGTAACTGCACTGCATGCGGGGGCCTTGGAGGCAATTGAGGCCCCTGATTGGTAGAGCGTAATAATTCACCCGATGAATTTCCGTCCATAGTTTTCAGTCCAAAATCACGTGTCGGCCCAACCCAAGCTATCATCAGAGACGACAGACTTTCATATTGATATTGATTATTTTGCAACTCCACTACTGCTGCTAAGCCCAGTATCTTATCAACGGGATCATGATGTTTTTAAGCACAAGGATCGGAAGTTAGAGAAATGCCTGAAGTGAAAGGAAAGGAGTAATTCCCCCAATCTAGAGAGCGAGAGCAGAAATCAAGTCGAGTGATGCCTTGAGAAGCCCGGCTTCTTTCTCGTCTGTCTTTTCTGATCAGCCTCCTGTACGCCTGCATGAAGAGGATCTCATAACCGTCCGGGATTCCCAATTAAGTCAGCAGGCCAGTCTTGGCCTCCTTAATTATGCCAGAGACATGTTAGTATCGATGGGAGGTGCAGGCGAGATTTTAAATCCGTAAGAGAGCGGGCTCCCAGCAACAGC
Organism: Scedosporium minutisporum; assembly: GCA_034774675.1. NCBI lineage: Eukaryota > Fungi > Ascomycota > Sordariomycetes > Microascales > Microascaceae > Scedosporium > Scedosporium minutisporum. The sequence goes on from SJVG01000169.1 coordinate 15,824, forward strand.
CCAACATCAGGAAAGTAACCACCAGCCAGGCAAGCAAGATTATTTGCATAACAGGACATAAGCCATAAATACTATAGTATCACAGGTGTACTCGGTACTGAGTTTCCGAAATAGAATCTTTACTTCAATTTTTCTTCAAAAGAGTCACTGAAGATAAGATCTTAGATCTGACTCGGTGAGAATGACGAGAATCCCCCCATCGCTGAGAGCGCGGGACATATAACAATGGTGGGGTCGTAGAAGTGACGACAGAGCAATTGAATTCAACTCTGTCAGTCCAAAACATTGACAGTTGATGCCAGCTGGTAAGGCACGCTTAACCCCACGTGATATTTGGAGTTCAAGACCTGGGACCAGCTCAAGCAAACCACTCTTATATTGAAGCACAGAGTGAAATCCGAACAAATTACCACTAAATATTGGGATCAAGAAAACTTGTTTGAATCATAGCCCAAGAAATATTTACAAAAACTCCATGGGTGAAAAATTACAAGGAAGAAACGAAACTGCGTCTGTGGCTGCATCTCTCTGATAAATTCAAGCAGGCCCTCCTTTTGCGTGGGGCAAATTTCTTCCCGGGTCCTTCCCAAAGGGGCCACAACCCTAAGCCCTTCACCTCAGCCAATCAAATAACACATCCCGTGGCGGTCTCCAACCTCAGAAGTATCCTAGGAACATCGTCAATTTTTGAATTTCTTCATACATCCAACCAGACATTCGACACAGCAGCAATCGATTCCGTCGCCAAACGTCAAGATGGTAAGTGTCCCTAATTTAGCTGAGGAGTATTATTCTAGTACATATGTCGATCTTTTTTTCCTCGTCAACGTGGATTATCCGTCCTGCGACCATATCTCGACGAAATTTTCGATGCCATTCGAGACGACAGCCATATGACGGAAAGGCTGACTTTGGGCATATAGGTTCGATACGCAGCCCACGAGATCCAGCCCGCCAAGTCGGCCCGCGCCCGCGGTTCCTACCTCCGTGTCTCCTTCAAGAACACGAGGGAAACCGCCCAAGCTATCAACGGATGGAAGTTGCAGCGTGCTGTCGCTTTCCTTGAGAACGTCGTCGAGAAGAAGGAGGCTGTTCCTTTCCGCCGATTTTGCGGCAGCATTGGCCGAACTGCGCAAGGTAAATATTCGCTTTCGGAAGCCCGGTTCTACACATATTGTCGCGAAACAAATGCTGTCGAGGGTGTTTGACGAGTCTTTGGATGCCTAAGACTCGAAATGTTGGGTGTTTGGGACGAGGGTCGAGGTGATACTCTCCAATTGATCTTATGCTGACCAGTTCTTCCCCAATGTAGGAAAGCAGTTCGGTGTCACCCGTGCCCGATGGCCCGTTAAGTCCGCCCAGTTCCTCCTCGGCCTCCTAAAGAACGCCGAATCCAACGCCGACGCCAAGGGTCTCGACTCCAGCAACTTGGTCGTCAAGCACATCCAGGTCAACCAGGCCCCCAAGCAGCGAAGGCGCACCTACCGCGCTCACGGTCGTGTACGTTCATGATGTTCCCCCGCCGAGTCCAGCTGTGGACAGACCGATCGTGACTCGGTGTGTACTAATTCTGAAATCTGTCTAGATCAACCCCTACATGTCCAGCCCTTGCCACATCGAACTCATCCTCACCGAGGGCGACGAGGCCGTTGAGAAGTCGGATGCTGTTGTTGCGCACGAGAGGCTCAACTCGAGGCAGCGTGGTGTCCGTGTCCGAAAGGCGCTCACCGCGGCGTAAGGGAAAAAAGGGTGTTTGAAAAGTGAGGGTTGGCGTGACTAGAGATTGGCCACGCCTTTTCATTTTGTTACTGGTGTACGGTTGAGCATGGCATTCAGGGAAACGGCTTCCTCGCAAAAACCTCAATAAAATGTTGATATGACCACCAAGCTGGCATGGCCAGTTCGTGAGTGAGTCGGGTATTTTTCCGGCGATGGGTGTTGTTTTCTTACCGGTGTCGTATGTCCGTCCGACAACACGATGGCGAACGCTAAACAAGGGCGCTGGGAGGATCGGTCTAGATTCGCGTCTCGATATCTCACATAATATCCATTGGTTGTTTCAGATCGAGAATGGGTTATGTCTTTACGTCCAAGCTCCTCCCTAACGTCGAATCCCAGGACAATACTGCGGATGCGTTTCAGAGCCGAGATTTCTGGCCCATTCCGTTCTTGCATCGAGATAGCCGAGTGCCCGTCTTAGTTTCGACAAGCAAAAGGTAATTCGCTGGCATACTCATTCCGTCTAGTAAGCTGTCAGGTAACAGGGTTACTGATTGACATCGGAGTCTCACCCTGGCCGTACTATATATAATCTCCAATACCCACCGGCTTGTTTGTTTATATTGTTCCTATCTAAAGATGTCCATTCCCTTAAAGACACAAGCACATTAGATGAATACCCCGAGAGACATCTGAAACGATGACGGATCGACTCTAGGGATTATCAGCTCAAGAATGTAATAAGGGGAGTGTGTTATGGTTGATCCCATTGACCAGGCAAGGGGAGGGAGGATAACCAGCAGGCAGATTTAACTCTCACACCAGACAACATTCACTTATGTTGGTTTTGGTTCATGGCTCATGGTTATAATGGAAGTTGTTCACAGCCTTCTGGGGAAGGTGCAGATCTCTATGACTCCAGGTGGCCACTTCCATAGGAGCTCTCCAGCCAAAAGAGGAAGGAAAGTACCTTACAGCAGGTATCTGATCTGTTCTTTCTTCCTCCACTGAGACAAAATCTCTCAATGATGACTCCTCAGGCTCTCTGCCCTAGCCTTATTTTCTTCTTCTTTTCGAACATATCTATTTTCATTCCATTCATACTCTTCCCATCCCATCCCATCCATCATCATCATCACAAGGGCTAGGAATATTCTTAATTCAGTTGAATATTGGATCATTCCTTTCTATCCTTTTTGCCTACTAAAGAGCAGACCTATCTTTCATCCCTTCAGAGACCAGCAGGACAGCAGGGTTTCCCCTCTGAAGTCTGTGGACACCTGAATATTCTTTAAGGTTATGAATCTGCATCCTATCCTCCAGTCCCTAGCTGCTAGCAAGTGAAATTCTGCACCTCTGAGCCTAGGTCTGGATCTCATTGACGCTAACCTCTTTTTCTATTGTCTATTACAGCATATTCCCACATCAGGTCAAGTGAACCAAGGAGTATCCATTTTCCTCATGCTCATCTGTAGCAGATCAGATGTTGAATGTTTCTGAAACCACATGCCCCTAAGCCCCCAATAATCCCCAAGCCTTAGATACAAAGGGTGAGATCGAGATGCTAGGTAAGGTTTCTGTCTCTCCATGTGGTCCCTCTTCTATTTGGCCTACCTAAGTTAGCCATCTTAATGGATATCCGCACATCCTCCTCAAAACTATCATACTAAATAAACTAACTGGGGAACTGTAGGACCCCCCTCCTTTTCGTGGCCCTCTGATAGGGTTCCCGTTGAAATATTCAATCAAGTCATCCAATACCTAACTCTTAATGACCTAAAGAGCCTCCGTCTCGTCAACTGGGAGTTCAACAGGAAAACTGCATCCAACTTCTTTCATACATTTACCCTCTATCCCTGCATCCCAGAGAGTCAGCCTTTCCTCGACAAGGCCTCGGCCTTATTTGAGAGGTCCGGTCCCTCTTTTCGCCGTCTCGCATTCTCCCTGGACTTGTATGAGGACATGCTTGATCCTCCGCCACGTAAAACGATCAAGGACACCCGTTACACTCAAATCGAACGCCTCGAGCAGATGATGGGAAGGGCCAGTGTCTTTACTCAATGTCTGTCCCACCTTCACAGTTTAGACGAGCTCATAGTATTCTGCGACTCCGGTTTGGGCCGCCTTATCGGACCTGAAAGAAATTGGGTAGTTCTTTGCACCCCCGTGGTGGATCGTATTCCTCGCCTTCGCTCTCACCCAGTGGGCCTCCCGACCAGGAGTGAACGGCCAGCACCTCGCCCGGTCCCGACTCAAACGCTACCTCTCACTCATTTCTGGGGCAGGTCTCTCGATTCTAGCAAGAGCGTCTGGGGTGCGCTCCGAGCTAGAGATGCCGACTATGCCTGGGGACCCCTTGGAGTTAGTCTCCTCGATCAACCACGTATCAACATTGTCCCCACATCCTTGTCTGACCTGCAGAAAGAGGTGTTACTCGAATTTGGGTGGGTTCAGGAAGCGTTTCTTCGCTCTTTGATGTCTGCTATCATCGAGATCCGGCAACGGGGCGGGGGTGGATTCCGTAACCTGTCCATTTTGCAGCTTGCAAAGATATCCAGCGGCCATTTGCGGCTCCTCTGTGACGATAGTTTTTAGGGAAGCTTACCGCAGTTGGACACCATGCACCTCGGAGTGGTGCCAGACTGGAGACGCATATCCCTCGCGGAGAAGGCTGGCGTAAATGAGGAGCAGGCCACGCCATCTACGTCAGTGGACACCGTGTTCGAGCTGCTTAGCATTATCTCCAAGCAGAGGAAGATCTCCACTCTGCACTTCGAGTGGCTCTGCGGGGGTGAGTACGGCCCTGGCAGCCAACGAAACCGGTTTATCCTGCCCTCGCCCTTCACACGCTATTCAGAGCAGCATTTAGACCCTAGGATCACATTTACCCCCGAAGCTCTTCTCGAGCTGCCATACGTCCAACGCCTGTTCCTGAAAAACTGCTGGTCTACTCCCCATACTTTCCTTTATGTCATTCAAACCATGGCACGCCAGAGCCTGACCGATTTGAAGCTTGAGAGCGTCTCTCTAACAGGACTGCCCCACTGGAGTCCACCCGAGTTGGCTGATCTGCCTGGCCAACCTAACTTGCCTGGGGCTGAAGGAGGAGTAGGTCAACATCATAGACCCTATCCGTTCCGGGACTTCGGACAACCAATCCGGAACTTTGGATTCCAGGAGCCGCTCGACCAAGACCCTCCGCCGGGTGAGGCTTTAGTCAGACCGAACCTCCTCACTTGGTCCGGTATAATTAACGTCCTCAGTGCTAGTCGTCGAATCCCAGACTGGATTCCTTGGCCAAATCTGCCTAGTGACGAAACAGACCCGTCCGTCAAGTATCTCCCCTATACTGAAGACCCTCCTACTGTGGAGAGAATGGAGTTGGTATCGTGCGGGTACGCGGCTCTAGATAATGAGCTCGTGGGCATACTGCCCGGCTACCAGATCCTTCGCCCAACGTACCGGTGGAGCGCTGATCCCGAATACCGCTTGGTTCATCCTCACTTCGCCGAGCTTGTCTTATCGGGAGAGAAGCATAAGTACGACCACATGCAAAACAATGCGGACGATCTCCTGGGCTACATTTTCCCAGTCATCCATCCCAGGGAAATACGGATCCTAACGCGAGGTTTCGGCCTCCAGCTCAACGAGGAGTATACCTCCTCCATGGTCCGTTTGGCCCTTTTAAACGGTATCGTGCCTGGACAATGTCGCTTCGGCGGCGTGATCTCCAAGAAACAACATTCATGAGAGAACAAGAGAGCCGTTGGTCATCATAAGCATACCTCCGTTTCTATCCCAAGAAATTATTGTAGGCAAGTAATCTTCATGTTCTTTCGAATTCCTCCAAGGTAACTGAGGGTAGCTTCTGCACTCATCTGATCCCGAAAGGGAATCAGGTTGTGAGATAGTGAGAGAGAGAGGGCGAGAGGGAGGGTGAGGGGGAGGGCGAGTGAGTGGGTGAAAGAGAGAGAAGTGCGCATGCGGAGGCTGTTATTCGGAACAGAAGATTTCTCATCCATGCGCGTGGTTTCATTTCACGGAATCGGGAGACATGGGGACCACACTTTCTTTCGCCCTCCAGAGATACCAAGGCTATGAAAGTTCATCAAGTTTGTGTCATGCCGCCTATATTCAAGCTATGTAGGTGTCTTATGCCAAAAATACTGTACATTGCGGTCTACTTCCGGTGGTGATAGCCCATCAATGGTGAAGGAGCCAAGAAAATTATGCCCTATTTCGTAGGTAAAATGAAGCACGAGTACGGGTGCATTCAAGGTTGCCCAAATCATCTCCCATGGCCCCCCATTTCCTAATATTATGGGGCCAGACGGCAAGCGCTCGTTCAATCAATCTCCCCGATCCCGGTCTTCAGAGCTTTGAGTCCGGCTTCGCGGCTTCAGCACCCTCAGGTGCGCTAGCAGGCTCAGGAGCCTGTTCAGATTCGGTTGTTGGTTCGGCAGGCGCCGCAGTAGCAGGTGCCTCGGCCTCGGCCTCTGTAGGCTTCGACGTGGCAGCGCGTTCGGTGACCCAGTCGGTGACGTCCTTGAAGAAGTCAAACTTACACGGGTCGGCATGCAGCTGATGCGCGCACCCATCATACACCTTGAATGTGGCGTCCTCCACGCCCGCCTTCTGCGCATCGAACCAGCGCTGGCTCGTGTCGAAGGCCGACGTCTGGTCCTTCGTTCCGTGGGCCAGCCATACGCTCTTGACGACGGGGAGGAGATTATATTTTCCCGAGGAGAGGTCCATTGTGCGGTCGAGGAGGCCGGAGAGACCCTCGAGCGTGCCGGTGTCGTGGCAGAGGGTGTCCTCGGCTAGACTTTTCTGGACGGCCGGGTCATGGGCGAGTTTCTCGGGCGCGATGCGATGCAGCATGGTGAATCGGGGGAAGATCTTTCCCACGGCGCGTCCGAGGACGATCTTAATCTTCGAAGGTTCCTCTCCAGCAGCGAAGCCCAAGAACGGGGCCTCGACCAACCACCCGCGGACCTTCGCCACCACGTCCTCGTGCTCGGGAGAAGACGCCAGGGCGAGGGCCTCGCCGCCGCCCATGGATGAGCCGAAGACGAAAACGGGCTCCTCGGAGGGGAGCTTGGAGGAGATGAAGGCTGCGACGTCGGCGAGGACTTGCGCCGTGGGACCCGTGAGGCCCTTGTCGGAGGGCTTGGAGACGCTTTTGCCCCATCCGCGCTGGTCGAAGGCGAAGGTTTGGATGGCGTGGGAGGAGAGGTGGCGGAAGAGTTCTTCGTAGCGGCCGAGGTGGTCGCTGAAGCCGTGGATGAAGATGAGTTTGGCTTTGATGGGGCCGGAGGGCTACATAACAGTTGGTTTAGCGGGAGGTGGGATATTGGCTGGAGGATGTATACCCAAGAGTCGACTGCTACACGATAGGACAAGATCGGAGGGTGTTCTGAGAGAAGAAACGATGAACCTTACCGTGAATGTCTTTGTGTAGAGGCTGACGTCGCCGATTTTGAATGTTCCCTCGACCTCGGTTGCCATTGTCGCTGGTGAAGGAGACTGAGCTTCGATGAGATCAATAGAGCGAATGCTGGTGTTGACTGGGAAATGAAAACACAAGAAATAACCAAAACTACCAATTTCTACAAACTTGTACAAAAAACACTCACGATGTTGGCAAATGCGTCGAGAAAAGGTTCTTATTTGAAAGAACCAGACTCTTGGATTGTCTCACTTGGGGAATGATCCGTTACTGATGATGAGGTTGAGGGTGGATTGTGGGGAGCTATGAACAATAAAGGACGAATCGAGCTTGGATCCGGCCTCCATGCGTTGACATGTGATTGATGGACAGACCTTGCCGCTTTAAGCTACAGATTTGAACGAACATTGATCGTCAATCCCCTGTCACATTTCCACATCTACATCTCCTGAAGGTGTTTAACGAACTCTCTATTCAAGATTCAAATCTATCAGCCGGCCCCCAAGTCGCCTTTTACCTATCATTGATGATGATACACGTGGAACTCTAGAAAAAAAAAAAAAAAAGGACAAAAATAAATAGTTTCCCGAGGATATTGCTGTAGCCTCAGATGTCGCCTCCCTCAGTCCACCCATCCAATCTCCTCATGCCTTCGATGCCGTCGAATACTTCCCTGAGGGGAACTTATGGACCCGAGGTTGCGATCCTCGTTGTTGAGTGGAGTTATTGTAAAAAAGAATATCGGCCCGAAAAGCCCTGAAGCGAGTAAGGACACGGTGGAAATTGTAGTAAAGTGAACGAAACATGTCAAGGAGACAAGCGGTGGCTAGTTAGATGGGGTTCCGGTAATCGTGAATCTCATCTCTATCCATGACGTAGATTGCAGCCCGTTCGGCCACCAGCCCATCACCTTTGCTTCTCTTCGCTGGACGGGACCGACTGTTGCGACTGGCTTTGTAAGGCTGCTTCCGCTTCCGGCTCCTCTTCAAGCTGGCCCTCCGCTTCGGCCTCCTCGAGATCTTGCTCAATCACGTCATCCTCGGTGATGCGAGCGACCGATTCGTGCTCGCGGTTCTCGGTCGGCTCACCACCGCTCATCTGCCATTCCATAAGCTTGCTGAAGGCGCTCTCTGGGTCGGTCGATAGATCGGCGTAGCTTCCGATTTCCGCCACCCTACCCTCGCTGGAGAGCACGATTATCTGGTCTGACCGCTTAATGGTGGAAAGGCGATGCGCAATGGAAATGGTCGTGTTTCGGCCCTTGAGCAGGGAGACGAGAGCTGCATTGACGAGCGTTTCCGACTCGGCATCCAACGCCGATGTGGCCTCGTCAAGGATCAGGATATCCGGGTTCTTGATGAGCGCCCGCGCAATAGCGATGCGCTGTTTTTGTCCGCCAGACAACTGGCTTCCCCTAGCGCCAACCTGGGTCTCCAACCCATCCGGAAGGTCGCTGATGAAGGTACAGTTGGCTTTTCGAGCTGCCATGGTGATCTCGAACCTCGACGCGTGGGGTTTGGCGTAAGCAATGTTCTCCGCGATGGTTCCCGAGAACAGCACTGGCTCCTGCGATACCACGCCAATGCGTCGCCGAAGGGACCGTATGTTCATTTTCGACACATCTACTCCGTTTATGGTGATTGAACCGGATGTAGGGTTGTAAAATCGAAGCAATAGAGACGCCACCGTCGACTTGCCGCCTCCCGACGGACCGACCACGCAAACGTTGCTGCCCGACGGGATCTCGAAGCTGATGCCGTTGAAAATCGACACCGCCGGTCGAGTGGGGTACGCAAAGTGAACGTCGTTAAATTTGATAGTCCCCCGCGCAGAGGGGACCTTCAGGCCTATCGTTTGCGGTATCGTGGGCTTCCGATCCTGAAGTTCGAAAAGACGGCTGGCAGCACCGACTCCCTTCATGAGCTCCGAGAAGAACTGAGTCAGGTTGCTCACACTGCCACCAGCGAACGCAGTGTACATCATAAATGAAGTGAGATGACCGACCGAAAGTGCACCACTGTGCACCAGGTTACCGCCGACCACGAGCATTGCAAGAATCGCCATATTGCCTACCCAGCCTGTCGTGGCGAAAAATGTCGCATAGATCTTGGATTCCCTTAGGCCGAGGCTGAAGATCTTCTTCACCTGCTTGTTGTACCTTGCAACTTCCTGGATCTCACCAACGAACGCTTGACTTGTGCGGACATTGCCCAACCGTTCCTCGCCAATCTTGGATAGCGTTCCGACATTCTTCTGAATCGCTCGGCTTACGTTTCGAATCGCCTTGCCATAGATCCATCCACCAAATGCAACCGGAGGCCCGATGACCAAGAGAACCGCAGAGAGCTGAGGGCTTAACCAGACCATGGCCGAAAAGGCTGCAATTCCGGACAAGAGGGCTCGGAGACCGTCGCTCACGTTCTGCGTGATTGATTTTGCCACGATAACACAGTCGGCTCCGAGTCGTGAAATTAAATCTCCCACTCGATTGGCGTCGTAGAACTCGGCATCCTGGACATACGTGCGTCGGTAGAGCTGCGATCTCAATCTGGCTACGACACGCTCGCCAATGATGCGCAGTAGAATAATTCTCGCAAAATTAGCAGCCGCACCGAGGGTCAAAAGGCCCCCGAGGCCGAAGAAAAACTGAGTCAACGTAAAGCCAAAGAGCCGCGGATTCTCCTCGGTGCTCTTGGTGACTAGATCAAGAACCTGCCCAACAATGTAGGGAATAGATAGGGTGACGCATGACGAGACTGCGAGGAAGCCGACGGCGATGGCGAGGAGCTTTATCTCCGGTCGAGCGATTCCGAGCAGCCGCACTATTTCATTCGGAGCGGGCTTCCCTGGAGTTTTGCCCTCCTTCGATAGTCTCGCGCTGAGGTTGACGTGCGCGGCTTTAGCAGCCCTTTCACTCTTGGTGAATGCGTACTCGTGCGGTTCCTCCGTGTCTTCCTCGGCATTCGGAAATGGTTCTCGCGCGGCGTTTTCGGTCTTGTGGTTTGGTGTCCGGGCATTCGTAACTTCGTCTCTCGATTTAAATTGAACTTGACAAGTTGAAAACATTCTCTCAGACAGCCGAGGTACCGGTGCGGAAGCTCGGAGGCCAACATGGAAGAGTCGCGCCCCGGTTGGCGCTATAGCTTGCGTGCGGGTAACGGATTGGCATTGATCGAGAGTTCTCGAGTCCGAGCTAAAACTTCTGCGGTTAGGGAGCCATTTGATGTTGTTGCTGAGGCTCGATGCCTCAAGTACAGCGGCCGGCCGAGTTAATCGTAAGAGTGGAGTGCCGGGCGTAATCTGTTGAGCTGTTCCCAAGGGAAGCCAAGGGACCACCCGCGATAGAGGTCTGAAAGCCATGGTGTTAGGACGTATTGTAGAAATGTAGCTCGGCTTTCATGGGAAGAACATAAAAGCGCCTATTAACGGTGAGTGGCACCGTCAAGAAGGCGCTCCCATATTCTCATTTGCTTTTGGTCTTGGAGCTTCTAGGATATGCGCGCTGCAGAATTGGGAAGGGAAAGGAAGTATTCGGGGCGCCGGATTAAATTTTGAAAAAATGCCGTCATCGGAGATTCTGTCATTGAGAAGAGATGAGTTAATGCTGGCAACTTGAGGTGCCAGGGAGCGCACGTGACTGCTAACTTTGTCCTGAGTGGGCCTCACCAAGCCACTGTTGCAGACTCCATGTGACGCAGAAGAGATATCAAAATTGACATATGGCCGAGTAGTAATAGTAGTACTTAGCGCTGGCTCTGCTTGAGAAAGGAAACAAGGGTCTTCACGAGTTGATAGAGAGAGGCAGGAAAGATGTGATAGAAACACGGCTATATTTCAATTTTTCTCACCGCCATTGACTCGCTCCCAGCCGGCTATACCGAAGAGCTGCAGATATCCCCTTAAATTATCCGCCCAAGACCATGGAATGAATGGTTCACTTTCTAATCTACTTCATGGGCTGGTGTTGTCTTTGCGCAACATTTCCGCCACATCCGCGTCGATCTCCTCGTCGCCACCGAGATCAGGGAAGTCATCGCCATCCAGTCTCCTTCGTTTATTCGAACCATTAGTCGCCAACGGTAGAGACTGATATTGAGATGCGAGATGCGAAAGCATCTCGATGCCGGGAGCCACACCGTGCTGGAATCCAGGGCCTTGGTGGGCCGACGGGGACGCAAAATCCGATGTACCTTCGGGAAGCTCGGGTTCGTCTTTGACCGAGGGCGGTGTAAGAGCTTCTACTTCTGGTCGGTCTGGCTCGGGTAGAGTATGGGACGCAGGGCGGTCACCAGTAGGAGATACCCCAGAGTCTCCAGAGGTGCTTAGATCGCGCATGATACTTGTTTCCACCTCCTGCTTCTTTTGCTCGATTTCCCTTTTACGTCCTCCCAGCTCCTGGAGTTGCTTCTCCTCGGACGCAAGCGTGACTTTGCTGGCGTCGAGGAGTTTTTCCAACTCTTCAATGAGGCCCTTCCTAGCCCTAACCGATTCCGCAACAGCACCTTCGGCGGACGCTAGAACCTTCAGCAACCCATTAAGTCGTGCCGCATATACTGGCGCCGAAGGAGGTGGTGCCGACGGATCGGTAAGTTTGAGGTAGTCTTGGTTTGCCGTGGCAAATGCTGTCTTGGCTGGAGATTGGTACTTGACACTGCCCTGGTAGTGAGTGACCAGGTTGCTTAGCTCGGATGGCACAGCTGCTGCCGCAGACGCAGCTGGACCAAATGGAGACGGACCGCCAAAAGCGTTTGCGCCCTTTAGCTTGTCCAAATCTGCAATCACGGTTAGAGGAGGGGTCAAAGACAAAGACGCTCGGGACAAAAACTGGCAAACAAACCTGCGATTCTGGCATCTATAGCCTCCTGAATTGCGTCTTCGAAAACGCGACGATCCCTCCAGACGTCGATAACTCTCTTAATCTTGCCTTGAACCTCGCTCGGTGCCCCTTTGTAAGCTATGGCAATAGCCTCTGGGAGCACAGGAGAAAAGGCCTCAATGAAGTCCATTTTATTCCTAATCTTAGATTGCTGTGCAAGTTCTGCAATAGACCAATGTCAGCTGTCTTACATTCATCAAAGCCATGTAGAATAAACGCGCAGATCGAGATCTGGTAAAGACCTAGAGGTTTCCCCTTGCAAAAGAGGCATACTTACCATTGGCCAGGTAGACCAGACTCAACCTCTTTGTGCTTGAGGAAGACTTCAAGCGATTGAACCATAGCTCAACGGTGCGGGTTGCATGTCTCCTACATCATTTGTGAGCAGGTTGTCAGCTGCCAGTAGGGTAGGCCATAGGTTCCTTACCGGTGGAATAGAATCCATTGTGCGGAAGAAGATATGCTATCGTGGCTCTCATTGACCGCACTGAGCTTGGCCAGTACAGCATCATCGTTATATGCCATGGTCAAGGAAGGGTGATCTTAGGACTCGAGAAGCTGTTGATAGAAATGTGGGTTTAATATGAAATGTAATTGAGAGAAATGCTGTCAGTTTGTCCCTTGATCTCAGTTGAGCTGGTTGACTGTAGAGACCAAAATTTATCAATCTCTCTCTTCTGAGGCTCAGCTGCACCTTCCAAGAAGCTGTTGATGGAGTTTGGGACCTGCAGGGTAGCTGTTCACTTGCAGCAGCAGCTTCCCAATGTCAGAAACTATTTAGGTTTTCTTAGAGGTGAAATCATATATGACATGAGGCTTTGGCGCAGTTTTATGTATGGAATTGCTGGATCATCATCAAATAAACACTTCCAAGGAATAGCCTCTCAAGGGAAGAATGAATGAACAGAGTCTATATTTGAAGCTCTGATAATAATAATCGAAGACCTGAGTAGCCCCGGTTACCAAAGCTCACCAAAAGCCAGCTGCTGCAGAGACAAGCCAGTCAGCAAATAGCAGAAGAGGAAGGCTACTACAGTGGGGCCTACACTGTATGAAGGAGTGTAACACTGTAAATAAGTACGAATACTGAGTCCTTTCTCCCTATCACGTGTAGTGTACGAAGTACTTTGTTCACTCTGGCTCAGACTCTACCTTGGTACTTACCTTCCAGATCAAAGAGTAATATTTGGACCCCCCTGTAAAAGGCACCTGTATGGTCGCTAATGATAATGAAGGAGCAGCCACCTATTAAGGAAGCATCATCATCGCAACATTCGCTACCTACCTGGTCTGAACCTTCCTCAATATCATCCCCTAATCCTCCCCTGACCCATTCCACTGCCCCTCTCTGAATATCTCTAGGCTGAAGAGACCTCTTCCTGGGCTCAACCATTTTCTATTTTTGACAGCGTTTACCTGTTCCAGACCTGATAATCCCCAAAAGCCACAGACATCTCAAACGAGACGAACGATACGATGGCTGACAGATTCCCATCCCTCGAGGAATTTGATTCTGGCGGTTCGTCGACCCATATATAGCTTGTATCCACAGTCGTTCGAAGATCCTGCTTCCTAACACACTATTTGGCAGTTCAAACCGACATCAGGGCCGCCGTTGAAGACCCCTCTGCCGACGACTTCCTCGCTCGAGAGAAGGCTCTGTTGGGCGATGATGCCGACTTGTTTGCGACAACCCAGGATGCCGCGGCCGTCGGAGGCGATGTAGGCGGCGACCTTCTTGGCGGAGCAGAGGATAATGCGCAGTCCACATTCGAGTCACAGTTCCCCGACATCGCGACTGTGCAGCAGGTTAGGCCCCTGCCATCTGCCTGAATTTAATCTCTGAATATCCCAACTAACCAGTCGTGGATCCAGGTTGGCCCATCTGTAACTTACAATTCCGGCTTTGCCGCCTATGCCGAGGAGAGAGACGAGGACGAACCCGAGGTTGTCAAGGAGTGGAGGGAGCGACGTGACGCCGCCATTTCCAAGCGCGCCGAGCAGTTTGCGGCCCAGCGAGAGGAGACCATACAAGAAGCCAGGCAGAACATTGATGACTTCTACGACCACTACAATACCAAGAAGGAGAAGGGCATTGCGCAGACTCGCAGGGACGCTGAACAGTTTCTTGCTAACCGCGAAGATACCGTATCGGGCGGTACTAGCTGGGACCGTATTGCGAAGCTTGTCGATATCAGCGGTAAAGGTATCAAGGGCGGAGCCGCCGGCTCCGGAAAGGAGAGGTTCCGTGAGCTGTTGGTTAGCCTACGGAAGGATGAGAAGGCTCCCGGAGCTACTGGCATCTAGATCTTATGCGGAGGAGGCCGTGTCCACGGCCGATTTGACATTGTCTTACCTTGTCACGAATGGATAGTGCCGGTTCCCGGTATCCTATCCAATGGACAACTGTATTTTAGAAAAGGATGATTCCCGACCCTCCCAGATGGGTTAGGAGGCGGCATTTGATATGATCGGCGTACACAAGCAGTCTAGGAATTCCAATCGATTCACATGACCAAATGGAGCCGTAATATATGGATAATATACTGCGGGACCAACGGATCCCCGAAATATGGTAATCTATCGAGTATATTGAACAGTACCTCACGCATCTACTCGTCCTCAAGGCGGCCCCTGCGCATCTATGACCAATAATGCATTGTCTCTAAGTCAAGAAGAGCACTTATTTGCTGCTGAACCAGGTGTTGTATCCGGCAGCCTTTCGGCCCATGGCGTACATGGTCGCTAGGCACACAGCCGGTCAGCAACCAATGTTCTTTTGACAGTCCAAGGACGCGTACTCACCTCCGAAAGTGCCCCACATGAGAACGAGATAAGGAGCCATGTACCATCGGCTTCTGGGGTTCTATAATGCAGCAAGTCAGTCACGCCATGACCCAATTGACATGCTAACAAGGACTAGATTCGGGGGTCGACGAGGCCGGAGGCGGTGGGTGGGAATTGGCTCACGATCTTCCAGATCCGGTTGTGCTGCGCGTACGCCGTCTGGTACACGCGCTGCAGCTCGGGCACGTTGTTCTTGCGATTGACGAAGCTATAAAAAAGGAGTAAAACTTGTCAGCAGGCAAGCGATGTGGTCGACCCGTGAAAGGGTCATGAATGGCTCGATAGCCGAGGGCCAAAACCTCGCAAGCGGAATGACGGGCGAATTGAACTCGGGGCGGGTTCGTTGGCGACGAGGCGGTAGTTGTCCCAGCTCTATGCAAACTTTGCGTACCTCATTTTGAATAATTGATCCTGGAGAATCTAAGGGTCGGGATCTGTTGTTCCAACAAGTCGAGGGTTGATGGTGAGGTCTTTGGGTGGAATGTTTGAACTTTTATTGGGTCACAGCATTGGTGTATTTGAAGAGTCTCGCAAGATCAGACCACGCAGAGTCCGAGTGGATACCGGGAGAGATGACTCAGCAATCCGAGTGACCCAAGCCGCGGAGGTTCATTGTTGAATTGGCGTTACAATCTTACGAAGTCGATCATCTCCATCACGCTGATTGGCGCTATTCTACTCGCCATGCTAAGGCCGTGGACCCTTGAGAATTGAGGATTCGAACTCGAGGTTTTGGATGGTGCGTGAGTTTGAGATATTCAGAAGTTTGGATCTTAGTGGTTTTGATACCTCTACGGGTTAATTACAGGTGACTTATAAACCTCATTACCATCTTGTTAGAAATCTTCAGGATGAATTCGGGCATTGAGGTCAAGAGTGTTGCATATTGTGATGCACATCTCTAGATGACGTGACCCATGGTGATGGTCCTGGAGAAAATGCAAAGAATGTATATCAAACATATACTCGGGAATGTGTACGAGCTTTTCTTTCGCTTCTGAATCCATAGTTGATCATTATGTTTCTTCTAGAAAAAGTAATACAAGGCCTTTACCGACCACATACATCCATCGAACGCCACGAACTGTAGTGCTACCGAAGCCGAAAGATATGAAAAAATACATCATACAAACCCGATGCTGTGAAGCATTCTGTATCAAAGGGAGAAAGATCCTGAAAGGGGCCTCATCTCGCCTCTCCGCCATCCGCGGGTGGCGATTGTGGTGGTGGTTCGCCATGCCGCTTTGGTTTTACCATGAGTAAGATAAACAGGCCGGCAACGATTATTATGAGTAAAAGGATAATCTTCCTCTTCGTCGTTTTCTTCTGGTAGCCAGCGGCAACGGTGAGCTCCTTCTCCGCATCTTTGAGGTCCGTAGCCATCCGCTCAACATTATAGTCAATTCTATCCAGCATCGTGCCCTGGTCGATGATCATCGTTTGGAGATCGCGAAACAGGTCCGAGAGCTCGATAATGCCCTGCGCAATGTCCTCGATCTCCCGCTCGCGCTGAAGAATAACGGCGTCGTTGGAGTGAAGCATTTTTTGTCGTGAGGTGGTTTGCAATGTCGATTGAGAATAGGATTTATCTGCATCGGACTCGAGGAGAGAGGGATCGTTGTAACCGGATGAGGGCTGGGGTGTTGAGGCGCGATCCGAAGGGCCCGGTGACGCCATGCCACTGATACCACGAAGCTCTGTTCACTAGGGTTAGATTAAATTGTATGCCGAATACTAGAAAAAAAAAGAGGGTAAAATAATACTCTTCAGATAAGCGCTTTGTTTCTTCCGAAAGCCAGCGCTAGCTTCCTGAACCCTTGTTGCCAGGGATATCTGGATATTCTTTGCCATCATCTCCTCAGCTCGGGTCAACGTCCCTTGTTGCTTAGATTCTCGGACCATCTGTTCAACTCGCTGGATAAGGTTGTGGCATTGGTGGAACCCCTTCGTTATCTCCTGGGTGAGCCTCTCGATTTCGCCCTCCTCTGCCTTCTTCGTCTCATCGTCATTGAAGGCAGGTAGGATGTGCTTCTGGTGCAGTCGTTCTAGGTGTTGACTCTTTTTCGCTACGCTCGCCAATATATCCGTGATGTCATCTCCTATATCTGCCCACCTCGGCGGCAGGAGGTCCATCTCAATCACCGCATCGCCGTCATCTTCGAAGGCACCCGCAGAGAGTAAGCCTCTCCGGTCTTCCGAGGAATAGCTTGTACCAGGAAAGTTATCACCGAGGGTGTTGTTAGTCGCGATCCCGGGTCCGTATTTTATGCGCTTCTTCGGATGATGGGCGTATGACTGGCGGTAGGATATATAGCTATAAAGCGAATTAGGAAAGCTCTCGCCGGAAGAGATGGGCTCGGGGACTATACAGATTAGTGCGGTCTCGCCACATAGCGGACACAAAAGATTGTTCCGAAGGGTGCGTAGACGGGAAAGTGCTCGGATCCGAAGGGAAATCGGGAAATGATCGCTGCAGTCCGCTCCAGGGTGAGGAGGGAGCTAGCTTCAGGTTGGTGATGCGGCTCTTGGAAGGTTCTAGTCGGCAGTTGAAGTAGGTTTCGGTCGGTACGGCGGTAGTTCAGGCATGAAGTAGACGCTAGCTACGCGGGACTCGGGCGCATGGTCGAGAGAAATATCGATAGGTCGACGAACAGCCGGGCAGATTAACTAGGGGAGAAGCTGCTGCACCTCGAGCCGCTTCGAGCTCGTGCTGGCTTGGAGTGTATCCTCGAGCCTCGCAGGCGCGGGAGGCTGTGGCGGGAATAGATATCCTGGGTAAATGACGTCTCAGTAATCGTTGTGAGCGGCTCTAATTGTCTTCGGGTTTGATATTGAGGCTGTCTGGGTGTTGCTTTGCGCGATGGCTCACGCTGAAGCTTTGCGACTTGAGTTGTTGGCTTGAAGGGAATGTGGATTCGAGGTTCGATTGATTGGGAGGCATCCATCAATTAAGGACAGCTCTCGCTACCTCTAGGTCCTCGGTGTATATGTACAATGTAGGTCGGAACAAAGACTCTTCGGGGAAATCAGGAAACGACGTACTGGTACTTGGCAGATTACATGTATTTCTTGGGACGCCTAGGAGAGACACTCGGGCGTCATAAATATCACATGACCTTCTGGAGCCACTGATAGAAGCACTGTCCCCTGCTCATTTTCTGCCGCTGCATCAGTGTAATTGCAGATTATTGATTGATTTTGATGCTGCTGGAATGATTTGATTGATCAAGGGTTTCAGTGGAAGATGGTGTACACTCCTCAAGCTGCATTGTACCCAGGGAGAACTGGGCCTCCCAAGGCTCCAGGGATTCAGCGAGGTTTGCCGAGCTCTTCATTGATCATTGCTTGAACCATTGGATTGTACCCATTGCTGGCTGGTCGGACAGACCAGGCTCTGAGAAGCTGAACCCCCCAACCCCACCAAATAAAACACTTTGGCGCGAGTTGATCGACTAGCACTTCCCCCGCCCTCACCACCCCTCCGTCTCCCCCGCAAGCTACACTGTCGAAGTGCTTAACTTTGGCACATTCCCTCCCATAAGGAATCGCGAACCTTTTGAGATTTACACCTTACCTATCGACGGCGATATCTCCCGATTTTTATCTTGAAACCCTTTACCGATTTCTTTTGCGTCTACAATGGTTAGTTCGCCTTCTCGGGCAGAATGTGCTCGATGTCGCGAGATTTCCTCACGCCCGAGCAGCGACTCCTTTTCAACTCCTACTTAGCCTGCCGACAAGGCTCGGAGTCAAGGCCGGAGGGCGCATTATCTCCTCGTTCGCACGCTAACTAACCGTCCGTTTATCGTCGAGTAGGCTGATTCTCTTACCGAGGAACAAGTTTCCGAGTTCAAGGAGGCTTTCTCCCTCTTCGTAAGCGCCCACTCTAGATCTTTCCACTGATAGGTTATTCACTAACAACGCTGTGTACGTAGGACAAGGATGGTGATGGTGGGTTGAAGATCTAGCCTCCCCCAGACGCCGCAGTCGATTTCATTATATAGTCTCGGTCGCCGAACCGGTTTTCTTTCAATCACTATTCTGATACGACAACCAGGTCAAATCACGACGAAGGAGCTCGGTACCGTCATGCGCTCCCTCGGCCAGAACCCCTCCGAGTCGGAGCTTCAGGACATGATCAACGAGGTTGACGCCGACAACAACGGAACGATCGACTTCCCTGGTATGCGGCCGTGATGGGTCTAATACAGGAAGCCAGGAGCTGACTGCTGCTACACAGAGTTCCTGACCATGATGGCGAGGAAAATGAAGGACACCGATTCGGAAGAAGAGATCCGTGAGGCGTTCAAGGTATGATAGTCGCAGCACTTCTTCCATCTTGCATCTCTGTTGGCTAATATACATAGGTTTTCGACCGTGATAACAATGGCTTCATCTCCGCTGCCGAACTTCGTCACGTCATGACTTCGATCGGTGAAAAGCTAACCGACGATGAGGTCGACGAGATGATTCGTGAGGCTGACCAAGACGGCGATGGAAGGATTGACTGTTCGTATATCCCTTTCCCAGTCTGGTCTGGAAGCTGCTGTCTCTAACCATCTGACTATTCTAGACAACGAGTTCGTCCAGCTCATGATGCAAAAGTAACGTCACTCCCACTCACTCCCTCTCCTATGGTTAACCACCTACGACGACCCCCTCCCCCCAGTTAGGAGGGAGCTTCAGCACATTGAATGTTGGATGACGAGATGCGACTGCCGTCAGAGGGGCTCGCTCGATTAGTCTGTTGTCAACACTTAGAAAAGTTATTCCCCAGCCCTCGAGCATCCGTTTATTGAGATTCCCTGTGCGATAAATTGATTCTCGAGAGTACGCATATTCTTGTTTCCCACTCTCCATGTCCTTTGTTTTGGCTGGTCCCCATGGTTGGTCTCTACGGGTGCTTGCCTCTTCACGCTCACCTCCTGGCTTTCCTCATAATAGTCAGACAGCACATTGCTATATTGTCTTGTGAATTTAGTCAATTGCCTTCTACTAGCTTGAGAAGCGAAATTCGAGTCGCTACTATATCTAAGTCATTCAAATATGAGTCGAGGATTTCACCTTGAGTCCGCGTCAGCCTGCTCCCATCCTTGAAGGAGCGGGGTAATAGAGGGAGGGGGGATTCGCAATCAAACTGCGCAACAGGCGTAGCCAGCTGTCGGACTCTAATCCAATTAGGTGAGAGAGAGAGAGCAACAGTAAGAGCGCTAGATATTTCGTAAGAGGAAGTGTGTTGTGTTGTCATTGGCACTTCTATCCGAGGATTATCACAACCGAAGCTGGCGATTGTCTGTGGTTTAGGTATGAGATGAGAAGGTATGTTTGAGCCTTTACCGAAACCAAGGTCCCTCATACCGGGTCTCAGCCCTATAAGGCACCATCGACGCATATCAGATCCCAGACTCGAGTAGCTCGCAGAGGTTGTGAATATAGTGCGTGCTCAGCCACAACAACTCCTCCTTGGCAGTCTCCGAGGTTCCTGAGAACACCCCACCATCACCGTGTGCCAGCTTCCAACCTGAATTGGCACTGGAATCTAGCCTCCTTCTGTCTTCCAACTCTTCAGCTCGCTAGAGAGATTTTATATGTGAAGTGGTAGGTTACGCTTCTGCTGTGTGCAACTGCATCTCATCTCCCCATCTCTTATGTATGGTAGAAGAGCATCCAGCGAAGGCAAAGATCCCGTAATTAAGCCAGAACTCCGCCGAGGTCTACACTCTCTGCGTCCTGTCGAAATGGACAGACACCTGACAGTGGGCGGCTCATAGCAGCCAAACTAACCGTTGAAAGTTCATTACCATCACAGAAATATAAAACTGTTCCACAGCGTAAACGATCGATCAGGAGTGCAATTAGCAAGAACCAAGCTTCATTTCTACTGTCAAATGGCATCAAATGGTACAACATCTAAAGTGGTAGAGCGACAGCTTGCTTGATCTTGATTTTAAGCTGTTGGACACTGGAATTGGTTGTCATAAAAGGGACCACGCTCTAGCCACGTGACAAATTTTAGGGGAAAGGTTCTGGTTGAGATGCTATTAAGTGTACTTGTTGTACCTTTGACTTTGACTTTGGCGACACCCAATCCCACGCCCCACTCGTCGTTGATAGGCACCTACCATTGAGACCATTTAACCCCTATCACTTCCAAGCTGACGACACAGAGTCGATCCGGGAGAACGATCTATCTCAGGGTGTCTATACTAAACTCCATCCCACCCAGTTTTCCGGTTCCGCATTGCCTTGGGGTATTAATTGAAAATTCCAGCCACCATGGCTTCTTGTATGAGACCTCCAAGCTTCTTGCTCCACCCCTCATCACAGCGTGGCTGACCTCACCGACCTGTGTAGTGAAGCAGTTCATCAGAAACGTCCGGGCTGCTAAAACGATTGCCGACGAGCGGGCTGTCATCCAGAAAGAAAGCGCCGCGATCCGAGCGAGTTTCCGAGAAGAGAGCCATGATCATAATGTCCGGTAAGGCCGGCTATCCGCCCAAACTCTTTGCGCCCGCGCTGAGATTGTTGTCCTTGTTCTAGCCGAAATAATGTTGCGAAGCTACTATACCTTTTCACCCTTGGCGAAAGGACCCATTTCGGGCAGATAGAATGCCTTAAGCTTCTCGCGTCTCCTCGCTTCGCCGATAAACGACTCGGTCACCTGGCAACCAGCCTCCTCCTTGACGAGAACCAGGAGGTGCTCACCCTCGTCACGAATTCATTGAAGAAGTGAGTCGGCTCTTTTTCTTCTTCCCTCTCTGTATACTCGCTTTTATAGCCTTTCCTAACGATGATGCAGTGATCTTTCTCACTCGAATCAGTATATCGTCGGCCTTGCTCTATGTACACTCGGTAACATCGCGTCTGTCGAAATGTCCCGGGACCTCTTCCCCGAGATCGAGAGCTTGATATCTACTTCCAACCCTTATATCCGGAGGAAGGCGGCCCTGTGTGCTATGCGGATATGTCGCAAAGTCCCCGACCTCCAGGAACACTTCCTCGAAAAGGCAACCCACCTGCTATCCGACCGAAATCACGGCGTCTTGCTCTGCGGCTTAACCCTAGCGACTAGTCTCTGTGAGGCTGACGAAGAAGAAGGCGGCGAAGAGGGTATCGTTGAAAAATTCCGGCCGTTTGTTCCCGTGTTGGTTAAGACTCTCAAAGGTCTTGCGACTTCGGGATACGCTCCGGAGCATGACGTAACAGGCATCACCGACCCCTTTCTTCAAGTCAAGATTCTTCGCCTTCTCCGAATCCTTGCTATCGGGGATAGCGAAGTGAGCGAACAGATAAACGACATCTTAGCCCAGGTTGCCACAAATACCGACTCTTCCAAGAATGTCGGTAATTCGATCTTATACGAGTCGGTTCGGACAATTCTCGATATTGAAGCCGACTCTGGCCTGCGAGTTCTCGGCGTCAATATTCTTGGAAAGTTCTTATCAAACAGGGATAACAACATTCGATATGTCGCTTTGAACACTCTAATCAAAGTAGTGGGAATCGAACCTAACGCCGTTCAGAGACACCGGAACACCATCCTAGAATGTCTGAGGGATCCCGATATTAGCATTCGGAGGCGTGCCCTGGAACTAAGCTTCACTTTGATCAATGAGTCGAACGTTAGAGTTTTAATTCGGGAATTGCTGGCATTCTTGGAGGTTGCCGATAATGAATTCAAGCCGACAATGACGAGTCAGATCGGTATCGCCGCTGACAAGTTCGCTCCAAACAAGCGCTGGCACGTCGACACTATGCTCAGGGTATTAACTCTCGCCGGTAATTACGTGAAGGAGCCGATCCTATCGTCCTTCATTCGCCTTATCGCCACGACACCCGAACTGCAAACATATGCTGTCCAGAAGCTCTACGCAAGTTTGAAGAAGGACATTACTCAAGAGTCTCTGACGCAGGCCGCCGCATGGTGTATAGGCGAGTTTGGTGATTCGTTGCTCCGAGGTGGGCAGTACGAGGAGGAAGAGCTCGTCCAGAATGTCGAGGAGCGTGAGATCATCGACCTATTCTCAACGATATTGAACAGCAGCTACGCGACGCAAGTCGCCACTGAATATATTGTCACGGCCTTGATGAAACTTACGACTCGGTTCTCGGATGCCGCTCAAGTGGAAAGAATCCGCCGCATACTCCAGAGCAACCAGACAAGCCTGGATGTGGAGGTCCAGCAGCGGGCGGTTGAGTATGGTAATCTCTTTGGTTATGACGATATACGGAGAGGAGTCTTGGAGAAGATGCCCCCTCCTCAGATTAAGGAGGAATCGAGGGTACTTGGGGCTGCGACTACCACGAAGAAGTCCAGCAAGGCAAGCAACAGAAAGTCCAAGGTTGTAAAACCTATAGAGCAAGACCTCTTGTTTGACTTGATGGATCAGCCACCCGCTGCGGCCGCTCCTAGTTCCCAGTCAAATATGGATCTATTAGCAGATATACTGGGAGGCTCGACGTCAGCCCCAACAACCTCCGCCAGTCCCCCACCACAACAGTCGAATGTGGCGTCCATCATGGATCTTTTCTCAACCCCAAGTCCGACCCAACCCCAGGGCTATCCGCCTCCCGCACAAGTCCCGGCCGCCGCTGCCGTTGGCGTCCCGTCATCCCTATCACCCAAAGGGACGCCGGTCCCCCAGGCTGTCGCGTCGCCGCCGGCACCAACCGGCCACGCCTGCTACAATGCTAACGGGCTTGAAATTACGATTCAGCTCCAACGAAACGCTGAGGGTATAATACAAGCTATGGCGAGGTTCCGAAATACCTCGCCTGCCTCCCCGCTCTCCAATGTCGGCCTCCAGGCTGCTGTGCCAAAATCACAGAAGCTTCAACTTCTAGGTATCTCTAGCCCCGATATTGCCCCTGGCACGGAGGCGACCCAGTTGATGAGGGTATCGGGCTGTAAAGGAGTAAGCAACTCACCCATCCCCCCATATCCGAAACCCCTAACCGGCTTGACGGACACTTTGCACTGACATCACTTGTTCCCAAAGCCCCTGAGGTTGCGACTAAGAATCGGATATTCCCATCCCTCCGCAGGTCAAGTTATGGACCAGGTTAATTGGTCTGAGCCGTTGTAATCCAAAAAGACCGTGGTGCTCGAGGGGAACTGATGCTGGATGGATGAAGCCCGGAAATGGGGTACAAACCATTCGAAGGCGTAAGTATCTAAGAGAATTCAGGCATGGTTCTAGGCTTGAAATAGAAAAAAGAAGAGAAGGAAGAAAAAGGAGCAACTTCTTGTCACATTTGCTTGGTGGGCCGCGAACCGTTTCGTACGCGGAAAGGGGTCGTCATTGTACTGTTGGCGTATCTAGTCATTTCTGCCAGGGAAGTATCGGAGTAAGTCAACACGACAGAGAGTTTATGTTAAAAACTAGATCTATTACATCCCTCCCATCTTACATTCCGTTATTATTTATCCATCGGTGCGGTTGGCAGGGGCATTGATCAGCCAGCCGACACCGGACACCAACGTCCCCATCGCTGCATCCCTCAGCTGATCTCTCCTTCGTGTTCTATGATCGTCCTTGGGAGGCATCTCTGGTTCCGGCTTTAGCTCCCCGGTACTGGAGCCCAGACTCGATAGGACGCTCAGGTTTCTTTGGGCGACGCGGGCAGTCGCGCGTGACAAGTCGAAGAGCGACATAGGCACATCGTCCGCCTCGCGAGAAGTACTGGCAGATGGCGCCGCGGGCCGTGATTCGGTGCCGGGAGTAAAAGCGCCAGGGATGCCAGGTGAATGCAAATCCCCCGCCGCATCCCAAGCTGCTTCCTTCGCAGCCTCCTCCTTAATGGCAGAATCGAGCTGCTCTTCACAGCGCCGGAATGTTTTCAGGATTTCATGGAGTTGTGACGAGGGCGCGATGCGCAGAGCGGTGGCGAGACATTCGACACGCTGTTCGAGATGGCGGATGGCTAGATTCCCGCTCGCTGTGCCGAGGTGGGTTGGCTGGATGGTTTGAGCTGTCCTGATGTATTGCCCTGCTTGGAGCGCTGCTCTCCATGACCAATCATCAACTGGCGCAGGAGGCTTTCCACCAACATCCGAGGTAGTGGGTAGTTGAGTCGCCGTAGAGAGACGGCTTACGACGTATGAATAGGCAGTTTCGAGGTCGTCCTCTCGGAGAGCCGCTTCAATACACATTGATGTCACCCGCTTCTCGCTCATGAAAAGTAACATGCTCTGCTGATCATCCGTGTCGGATTTCCGCGTCTTGCTCGCGTAAAGCCCGGCACGAACCATGTTGGCGCCAACTTCTAAAAAGTCTTGAATTTTGGTGTAACTCCTCGGGTTTTGTTCCAACACCTTCGCAATGATGGAGATGGGGTCCGAGTGGACTCTGAGCACGACGGGGCTGAACGGTTCACCCTGCTTCAAGACCAGGCGGTAATGGCTTAGAGCATGCGTTGCTCTCAATAATGAGTCGATTTGCTTGGAAGCAGGCGACGCTTTTCCTAAAGTTTGGGGGAAAGCGCGGATACTTGCCCGATATTAGCATTCTTTAGAAGGCCAAGTAGAATACGGTGAAGCTTACACGTCATCGCATCTCTTCAGTCCGCCCCTCGTCCGGTTTGGGTTCGATGCATTGTCAAACGCGTTCATAGCAGCCGTGACGACAGTGTCTCGAAGAACAGCTGGGTCGAGCAAATTTTGCCCAGACTTCTCATAGATGCTTTGAGCAAGTTCATATCCTATTCCATGTTAGTACAACCGAAGAGATCTGTCATTGAGGGTTGGCGGAGAAAGGTGTGTCATACGCGTAGCTACAAGGAGCGCCTTCAAGAATTCGGTCTCAAGAAACTCCCGATCGACAGCTCCAAAAACTCCCAGACCAGCTTCAGCGGCTGCCGGGCCCTTTTGGGCAGGACTCCAAGACCACAACCAGAAGAACTCGTCTCTAGCAACAAGCCAATTCCTATCATCATTATTTTGGGATGCACGGCGAGCGACAGCGTTTATAAACTTCACCGCCTCGGATTTTTGCTCCCTCGCATCCCGGAGGAAGACTAGATCACCCGCTCTTCGTACCGAGCACGAAAGACCTGCGCCGGATAGGAGAAAGGCACTGCTAGTCAGCGCACTGAGTCGCCGGACGGAGGCTAGATCCGGGTTGGTGATGGGATTGGATTCCTCCAACAAATTATTGCGCATATGTGACACAAACTTGGTGGCGGCTGGGTCCCTGCAGTCAACGTCGGTGAAATCAAGAGTGACAATTGCGGATGTTTCCAGGGGGTTGTGCTCTTTAACACCAAGGATAGATGCTATACGACGTGCAATGTTATGGGCGCCTGATATCGCATCAGCGGTTGATTCATTGATCATATAGGCGGCAGCTAGGGCAGCGCGCAAATAGCGCCGTTGCAAGTACTCTTGCTGCATGTCGGACCAACTCCATTCGCCGTAATCGCCAAGATCGGAGTCAATAGGCCCTTGCCATTGCCGAATAACTTCAACCGCGAGGCGCCAATTCTTGGATGTTTGCTGAGTGAGCCACTCAAGGACTGCTTCAAGGCTCGGAAAGGGTGGCAAGCTATCCAGCTCTGCCCCATCTGGAGACGACGTTGTCCATTTCGCTGGGTCCTGGAGCCAAGGGCCAACCATACCCCTCATGTCTCTTCCAACAAGATGAAGATTCTCCCGCACTTCGGTCTGAGACAGTAGGAATGACAGCGCCACATCATCTGGTAACGTCCGAAATTGATCGAGGGTATAAGGGACGCAATCGTGAGGGTAGTATTGAACATTCCTCCGCAAGAGGGGTAGCAGAACTGATATCATCCATGGCCGCAGGGAGGGCGTGCTGTGGAGGAAAGGAACAAGTAGGGCGGGAAGTTGGTTCAGCAGTCCAGCGACAGCATCAACCCGATGAGCCCTGCGGAGGAGAAAGAGCGATAGGGAGTCATCCTTGGTATCTACAGGCGCTTCCGGCCATGCCAAGGGAAGTAAATGGAGCTTCCGGACTTGTTTGACAGCTTCGTTCTCGGTCAAGGCATCAATAGCGGTCGAATCGATGTCGATAGGATCGTACCCGGCGAAGTCGCCCGACGCGAGCTCTTGTAAGAAGGGAACGTAGGTATGAGATGGGACGGTTTCAGGAAAATAGGTGAGGAGGATACGAAGGACTAGGTCTTTTTGTAAAACGTTGCCATGTCTCGAGACAAGGTAGGAAAGGCTATCGATGTCGGCGCGAGTTGCAAGATGTGCGGCCAGAAGGACAACCTTGGCGGGAGAGAGAGTAGTGGCAGTCATCGTTGGACTCGCGAAAACATGGCGACTTGTTGGCGTTTCTACATTCAGAGTCGGGGTTCTATCTAGTGACAGGAGTGGGTGTTTGCGATGGGGCGCGGAGGCGGTGGTGGTGGGAAGCAGCTGGTTGTCGAAACAAGCTTGCGAGGTCCTCTGTTTCTTGAATCGTCGTCATAGAGATCGATCGTTGATGACAACTGAGCTTGTTTGAAGTCGAGGTATCAATGTATTGGTGGTGCTGGCCTGGCTTGGTCTTTGGGTTGGTCTTGTTCTTCAATGTTATTATCACTTATACCATTGGTTTTGCTATATCCTACGCATAAACTTTAGTAGCTTCTGTTAGTGCCTATGCAGTAGTGAACTCTACGACTGGCTGGCAAGGCAAGCCAGCTGGCGTTCAGCACAGGCACTTGGGAAGTGGACCCACCGCGCTGCAGACATCAAATCAATTTGACCTTGAGCCTGGTCAATCCGAACCTCATGACTGGCTCCCAAATTGCCGCTTTGCTGAACATCGATCCGACAAACATCGAAGAACCCGAAGGGGCACACCAAGCCAACGCGAAAAGCCACACAGAACGGCCACACACGACGCCAATCAGCCATCGAAACCGATCTAGAAGCCTCTCATCTCCCAATTGATTCCATTCCCACACATAATGGCGTCCGGCTACGGCTACAGCGGTGGTAAGGATCAGAGGACCAAATCCGCCCTTCCCGCCAGTCTCATGAGCATCGAACTAACAGCGAGATACGAACGACTCTCTCAGGACCCGGCCGCTGCTTCCCCTTCTGGCAGGAAGTCCTCGCATGCTATGTCGTCAACTCCACCCCGGAAGACCGATCCGGCGCCCATAAATGCGGCCTAGCCTTGGAAGACTACTACGAATGCCTGCACCACAAGAAAGAGGTAGGAGATTGATGTTGGCGCCTCTTCGGGCCATTTGGCCAATATTTCCAGTAGCACGACCAAATTCAACCGGCTACTTACTGACAATTACTTAGGCTGCCCGCGTACGTGCGCTACAAGACGCCTATCGAAAGGCTGAAGCGGCAAGCCCTCGAGACAACGCGCCAACCGCCGGCGAAATACGCAGCCTGGGTCTAATAGGAAGGGACGAGGTGTCGAAAAAGGTGTTGGAGTCATAATCTCAAACCGAGGATGGCCGGGCATAAACCTGGGAGCTATTTCGAAGTGCCGGGGAAGATAGAAATTGGTTGAGACTAAAGTGCTGAGACTCTACAACGAAGGGTCTGCGTGTACAAGTATATGATGCTTACGGACATACCGGCCGATATACAATATATTGATAAGCCTCGTCCAGAAGGTCGGCATGAAACCCGCCTCTGCCGTGTAACTGATGCGCGTCCTAGCCTTTTTCTCGTGGCATCGCAGCTGCGGTCGACTTCCAAGACTTGGTGGTGTTGGCCGAGCAATTCCAGCTTCCTTTGTTGCCCACATTACCACCTATGCCCTCTGCTTTACCTTTCTAGTCCCTGTACCCTGAAGAATCCCTTTATTTACGATACTAGGCCATCATGGACTGCTTAGCGAGTACTGCACCCGTAGCTTTAGTCACTCTTTCCTCTTCCCAGATCCAACACTTCTTGAGATTGGATTTACTGACGCGATGGAGACTCACCTTTTGATGCACAGTCTCACTCTGTGCTGCGAAGATACACCTTCAACGATCTTCTTTGGTCATTTTGCTGAGCCATACACATACTCACCAAAGATGTTTAATGTTTGTACTCCTCATCCCAACTCACTTCGATATCGTCGTCCACCAACGTGGCACCCGAAGACTCGAGATTCAACCTCAGCACCAGCTAGACCCTAACATATGGGGTCGTCTCAGCACTTTGCGTATCATCCTTTTGCCGGCGATCATCTGGGAAGTCTATACTGAACCTGATCAAAATGCCTTGCTTCCGTGGACTCGACATTTCAATCGGCACAAATTCGGGGCCTGTCCGGCTGCCTGAGTTCCCGCATCCAGACTCCTGCTCGGTGACGCTTCTTAATCCCGAGCCATCCGCCTCCGCTCTGGAGCCAGCGGACAATTCGAAACTACCATTTCCAAAAGGCACGAACATTTTCAGAATGAAAAGGGCGGAACCTAGGACTTCTGTCTACGTGCCTTCACTCCCAGGTAAGAGAAGACTCTTCCCCCATGCCACATTGTTCCACGTTTCTGTTTGCTAAAGGATGGGTAGACACGCGATTCTGGGTCCAATATTCTATCCTCCGTCTCCCCAGCACCGGTTCTCACCTCTACTTCAAGATGTTTGTGAATGGGAACAATGTGACAAACTGGGGTATCGACCTACAGAAACGTACTACAGGCGCTGTTACTAGGGCTCTTTGCAAGCCAGATTCCGAATCGTGTCGTGGTAACGAAGCCGGTCAGCCCACGGATAGCATCAAGGTTCGATCCTTCTGTTTTCCTCCTGACCGAGGGTTCACGGCGGGTGCCCGTGATGAAGATTTAATCGAGATCCAAGTCTTTCGGGCAAGTGGACGCCGCCGAAAAGTCCCAGGAGTGCACTCATACCAGGAGGGCTCCGATGAGAGATGGTTAGTTTCTTTTATTTTCCTTTCTTGCTTGCTCTCTTTCCCTTGAGAGCCGTTGGTTAGCTATTGAGGTCATTTCGCTGACATGAAGATCCTTTAATTTCTCAGTTTGCTCGGGGACAGCTGTCTTGAGGTTCCAGAGAAGGCTGGTTTTTTTGACTGGCGTCTTCTCGACCGCAAGGACTCGCCATACGCCACCTTTAGGTTCTACTACCAATCATGGGAAACCCTCTCGAAACTCGGACTTCTTTCTCAGTCTACCGGCACGGGCCTTACTGAGTGGGAGGGCGCCTCAGCCGGTTCTACACTAACGAGGGATCCGTCAGATACATCAGTAGCCTCCTTTGCACAAGACCCGAAATGGGGCACAAGGTGTGAACATGGCGATACTTGCGCATCGTGTGGCATCGGCGTTGATTCTAGATCCGACGCAAGCCAGACCTTGGCGGCCTCCCATGTGGTGACAAGGCCCCCGGAACTGCTCGAGAGTAGCCCTGGTTCAGCTCGCAAGCCACAGCCAAGCAAACAGATGCGAGATGGGTTTCTCGACAGAACTTATCACAACAGGCCTTTACCTGCGTTGCCCATTCAACGTCGCCGAGCTGCCGTCACGCCTGATCGTCCGGAGCAGACTAGCATCTCCTCGTCCGTGGGCGAGGTTCGTGAATCCAACGCGGCCTACACGAAACAAACGATGGAGGTGGAATCGAACGTTCAAAAGGGGAAGCAAACACACTCATCGTCATCACCCTCCAACCCTACGCGATTCAAGCATTCTGCCTTGGCACTAGAGCAACCTTCGGCCGCAGCCGCTGTTGTATCTTCTTCAGCAGCTCAAGGAAGAGATTACACTACACCAAAGAACCGGAAGCAGAAGGCCGTGAGAGGCCTGTTTTCCTCCGGTCAGAAACAAGGGGAGTCGATGACAGCTCCCGCGGGAAATGCTGCGGGTCGGGGGCAACCGGATTATCACAGTTGCTTGGAATGGAAGGTCCTGGAGTTGTCGAAAGTGAGGCTGGAGAAAGAGCTGAGCAAGGGTCGGGAACAAGGCAAATGCATCTAACTGACGGCAAAGCAGAGTTCTCCTCCTTGCCAAGGGGCCTCCTCGGCCCGGATCTGACTCGAATATCTTTGAAGGGTCCGAGTGGGGAGCTCATGAAGCGACTCCGGAGTGAGGATCCATTCAAGAGATCGTGAGGACATTGGCTGCAAATCAGAGAAATGGGCGTAAGGCGTATACATCGCCAGTCAAAAATAGACGAGGAGGGTAAGACTGCCGGGCACACAAGCCCGAGACTGAATGGATTGACTTGAGATCAAAAATTGAAACAGAAAGGGGTGTAGGCCTAGACATAGATTGTCTTCAAAATGCAACAAGTATTTGTTTACCTTTGCGGAAATAAAGCTTGAAATAGACCGTGATGATTTAAATTTATGCTCTACGAACATCGTCATCCACCACCGAGACGGCCAACAGGCATGAAGATACCATGGTTATGCACAGCTCGCCGGGAGGTATACTACCACTCCTCCACTAGCCACAATCGCTTTAGATTGTTCCACCGGTTCTCATCCAGGGCCAGGCTGGGTGGCAGGACAAACAGAGTCGGTCCATTCTCCACAAAGCTACGAAGAATATAGCATACTGAATGAGCGATATGGCACCATGATGTCGACCTTGAGAAACAGAAGCGAAGGTTACGTGCCCAGCAAGAGGAGATCGACGTCATAAATTGGCGGAGACAGCGCCGGCGCGTTAGTAGACGAGTCATTAACAGTAGCACCGGCGCGCACGCCTCTCTCAGACTAGCCGCAATGAAAAGATGAATGATCAGTGAGCATGACGGCGATGGAGGCAATTTGTATGACTGAGCCAACTTGGCATGCCGGCACTTGTGGTGCGTAGATCTGCCGTCAATGACTCGCAAAGTAGGGGTAAGGATTAAAATGATGCTGGAATGAGCGACTTTGAATAACAGCCGTAGATGCAAGAAGCTGCGCATATATACTAGCCTAGACAATCGTCAGCAGGGGTGGCTTCGTTAAGACATTCCGTTACCTCCAATCGTTTCGGTTCAATAGGACTTCAGAAAACATAAGACTTGTCAACGCTAGTATAGCAGGGCTCGTGAAAAGCTTCCCGGTCCCCGGGTGGGAACTGAGTAGCTGAGTAGACGACGCAGCGTTAAGCGGTCTGGACTGTTCAGTTTCCTTTGGATATCTGAATGGGCGGTACGATTACGACGAGGTGACCAAGTGAGTCGAGAAGGGTTTTCAATTAGAGTGAGACGAAGCAATCATCGCTGTCCATAGTCAAGGTGATCTGTACGGGCGTAGATGTCGAGGCAAAGTGGACAGAGAGGCCGTGCCTGCAGACGAGTCGCGAAAAGGGAAGCACTGCATTAACTGGATCAAAAAGCCGGATTCTGGCGAAAACTGTCGACCATAAAACGTGCCGGACACATGAGATCCACCGACGTGGGTCATGACTGTCAGCCCATGACAGGCGCCGGTGTACTGGCGTACGGTTGATATGTCTGCGAAAAGCTACGAACAAGGCGCGGCGTCTCGGTAATGGAAGACCGTCAACATCTAGGTCCTCAACATCCACATGTCGCCCATCCGAGTCTGTTCTATGCTGCCGTGCGGTTGACAAGACGAAATAAAATACTCCTGGACGAGAGCGTCGAGATTCCCTTTTTTGTGACCAGTTTACCATCCCAAACAGTCGCATTTAACTCCAAGTCGAACGTCCGTCGTGCTGTGTTGGAAATAGAGGAGGATCAAAGAAAAGTGAAAGAACGGAACAAAAAGAAAAAAGAGAATAAACCGAAAACGAAACCCAGTAACCATCGAGCATACTGAAAGAACGGGTGATCAAGCCGAAAAACTGTGAGCCTGCGTAATTAAATTCCGACTCAGCATAGTTCAGCCGAGTCGCGCTCTCACAACGCTTTGCTCTCTCCATTAGCGGTGTCGATAGGATACAGCAGGAGTGGCTCGGAAAACAAACCTTATTTGGGGATGATGGGTTGAACATCCTAGAAGTTCTCTCTTCCATCTCCACGGGGGGCGGAGTCTCCGTAGCCGGCTGCACCAGAGGGAGCGTCTCGAGTACGGGGGGCCTCGCGTTCACTCGGGCGGTCATATCGTTCCCGGTCGTAGCCACCAGCTGCACGGCGGTCTTCCCCACCACCACCACCACCACCACCTCGGGGACCGTACCTGTCCCGGTCATCACGACCTCCATATCGGTCGACCCGGCCATAGCCGTCATCTCGCTCGCGGCGATCATAGGTGCGCTCATCGCGGTATCCACGCTCTTGGGCCCTGTCGTGACCACGGTCATGGCCGCGCTCATATCCACCTCGATCCTCGCGATATCCACGGTCATAGCCACGATCATCCTGTCGCCTCTCGTAGCCACGGTATCGGTATGGGTCATCCCGGCCATACGAGCCATATCCACCTCCTCGGCGACGATCATCGTATCGATCATGGAATCGACCTCCACGAGGATCTAAAGGCAGTTGTTAGAAACCACAGCCAAAGCCAGACGGAGAGAGGAACCCGATTTTTTAAGGAAAAAAAAAAACAAGACGCGTCGACATATGGAAGATGGGAGGCAATTTACGTACCTCTCTTGGGTGGACCAAAGTATTTGCCAGGCGTAGGGGTCCTGGGCCGGGCGCGGCGCGCTTTCTCGATGCTCAGGTTGCGACCTTCAAAGGGCTCACCCTGAAGGCCCTCCTTCGCAGCATCTGCCTGCTCGCTTGTTGCCATCTTGACAAATCCGAAGCCGCGGGATTCCTTGGTGTGGGGATCGCGCATGATTTGACACTTCTCTACCTCACCATACTTCTCGAAGAGACGAGTGACTTCGAGCTCTGTCAGCTTTGGATGGATGCCAGTGACAAAGAGATTCGATCCCGGGTTGACAGCGCCATCGTCTGCATCCTTGGGGCCCCTTTCTTCCTTCGAAGCACTGCACGAGATGTTAATCATTGTCCAACGAGTTCCAAGAAAAGGGCGGTTGGACGAACGAGTCGTTATTAGCAGCCGGCGAGGCCGAACGGCGGTTGCCGCCATCATTATCGTCGCGCCTCGGAGAAGGGCTGCGCCGGTCTAATTCATAGCGAGGCGCTTCCTCTGCGACACGAAAAAAGAATTAGTCCACCACATGTGCACAGCCACTAGAACAGACCAGAGGGTTAGTTAGCCTACCATCATAGCCTCCGTTGGCCTCATAATCCATAGCAGTTGTCGCCATTGTATGGTGCTGAGGTTTGGACCTGGACTGCAACAAAGGGGTAGTTGTCGGATGGCAAGATGGATGGAGTCCTAATGTTGTAATCTGAAGATATGTGATGGAATGGACAAGTTTGAAAAAGGGCGAATTACAAAACCCAAGTTGGGGTGTTAGAACTTAAGAGAGGACACTGAATTGCTCCAGTGAACAAGGAGAAGAAATGAAAGGGAAAAAAATGGTTGATGGTGATACAAGGGGATAGGAAGTTGGTTGTAAAAATCTGAAGGTGAAGGGAAAGACTGGGTGCTCTGAGGGCCCTTGACGCGATGGAGTTGAGGGAGAGGGTAAGGGGAAAATTGATCCTTCAGGGATATTTGCAAAGGAGTCAGGCTTAACACCGTTTCTCAGGTCGTGCACCTTCCACAAGCTCTTTCCTCCAGGAATCATCAGCTGTAAGCCTAGGTTTCGGATTAATGTCGGTTAATACTTCTGGGATATTATGATCAGAAAGGGCCAGGAGGCTTGTACTGCTACTTCCTAAGTAACTGAGAGCAGTGCTGAATGAACTTGGAAAAATTATGAATTTAAGTGACAGGTACTTCGTACTTGAGATGACTAGGCTCATGGAGTCATCTAAAGAGAGGGAGGCAGAGGAGATAACTTCATCAATTGATCTCTCATCTCAGGAATGAATTTTATCATGAGGAACAAAGGAACATAATGGGTTACCATACATCCTCAGGGTTCACAAAGTGAGCCTCTCCATCATCTCTCACATGCTGCCTATTCCTATCTCGCTTCATTGCCTTCCTCATATCATAGGCATCCTCACTGGAGGCACCTGGGTCTGAAGCATGATCTCCATAATAATCCTTCACAACTCTGTAAACACTGTATCCCATTCCCTTATAAAAGGAGATGGCCTTGTGATTGCTCTTGCGAACAAAGAGATCGACAAACCAGGCATCATTGGCATCGGCGACAGCCTCGAGTTGCTCCGTCAGTATCTTGCCTATCCCTTGCCGCCGCGCTTCCGGGGCGACTGTAAGCGCGGTGATGTGTGCATGCCACGGGAGATAGTGCTCATGGGACTTGTAGTAGTCAGGAGACGATTCGAGTTTGCCCATGACTAGGCTAGAGAGTTAGCTCAATCTACTCTGTCGGACTGCGGTGGTCGAGGGGACTGCCGGAGAACTTACTGTACCCGATAATATTCCCATCGGCGTCCTCACAGACTTGGAAGAGAGAAGGCCATTTTGCGTGATACTGAAGGTAGAACCCCAGTTCATACGTTTCAGTAAGCGGGTCTAAATTACATTTTGATAAATTATTGACATCCTCGAGGCGAAATCGGCGAAAGGTCGCCATAACTTTCGCCGATATAGGGCGATCGGAGGGAATGTGAGAAGAGAGAGGGAATAATGAGAAAATAAAGAGAGAGGGGGGTCACTCAATGATCGTGTAATGAGGGAAAGCACTGAAGGAGATGCACAAATTCTATGAAGCTGGCTGAAATTTGCGTGAAGAACAAGCCTCTGTAACGAGGTTGAGCAGGGTCTCGTTTCGACCAGGACTCAACAAGAAAGGGCGCTGGAGCAGCGTGGGTCGCAAGGAACAAGTCTTGCTTATTTGATTGATCAAAATTGGTGTATTTGGGGACGACTAGTAACAGTGGATAGTGATAACAGGACTTGGAGGTAGCCTGATTAGTGATTCTGTCCACGATCGAGTCTGGGGCTCTTGAAATCAGCATCAACGTGAGATCGGAGTGCACCTCCGACAAGTGCAGCACTTTGGATTAATCGTCAACAATGATGTGTTGTGTTCGCTATCGGGTGTGCGTGGATCAATCGACTCGATCTTGATAATTCCAGGACCATTGACATCAAGAATGTCGATGGTTCGGGAATTCTCAAGAGCCGCTGTTAGTCCTTCTTAGAGAATATGCAGCCGCCTGGCAACGCTGCCAAATGCGCAATAAGTCCCCCCAGCATTGATCAAATCAATCGGGCTGCTGGCTTGATCAATCCACCAGACTCTTGAGAACTTTACCTGGTCGCCTGAAGGACATTGATTTGATGGTGGTGCGGTCAAAGGTAATAGCATTGAATTTAATTGTTGCTCTTTGCTTTGCCCCTTCTTATGAAGTAGTCATCAAAGTTACATCATTTAATCAATCCAGGACTAGGTCGTTTCAACCACTCCTTGGGGTTTCTCCTCCCACTCTCGACGCCTATCGCGATTCATTTATTACCACCTCCGCCGCTCCCCTTTTATTATCATACGACGAAATATAAGTCATACTACGTCCATTCGAGGAGAAGAAAAAAAAGAATCTGCAGTTGCTCTTGCATCACCGCCATCACGACTGTCTCGCCGGGGACCCGCTCGAGCGGAGCGCCTTGTATCACTATTGACAATGGATCGTTTTCCCCAAACACCACGTCATTCGCGAAACACATCGCTCGTCGAAATGAGCCCGAGGGACTCTCCAAGCGATCGACGCCAGTCACGATCTTCCATCGAGCCATCTACGCCCCTAAGGAGTAGCTTCAACCAACCAGACTCCCTCGATATTGGTGTATTTGCTAGCGGAGGCGTAGGTGGTGAGTCGGGCTTGGGCAACCTCGCGGACGAGCTAGCTGATGCATTTTCGGATTCCGGGGACGAGGGCGACTACTACGATGACGGGGAGGCTGGCATAACATTCTCCGTCCACGAGCATGAGGAGGATGTACGCCCAGAGGACATCCGAGACAGCGGAGTCGATGTGGTTGACTCTATGCCAGACAAAGCGAGTATGAACTTGGGACTCCCTTTGCCGTATCGGAGGGGACACCGCCGGGCAGGAAGCGAGTACGACGGGAGCGAATACGGATCTGAGTCGGACCTTGACTCACCCGGAATGCCAACGAGCCTAGTGTCTAGAATCAGTGCCGTGGAAGCTCTTGCTCGTAGGGGTACGGAGACCACGGGCGGCCCCTCTGATGGTGTATTCCAGCGTGTCACCGATGGACTGAGGGACCTCGGTCCTCAGACGGGCGTGGAGAGTAGCGCCACGAGGTTCGTACTTGATTTCTGACTATCTCGTAACAGTTGCATCGCTAACATTGTGATGCTCCAGGTTGATCACCGCCCATTCCGCTCTTACTACTCACCTTACACACCAAACGCGGCAACTTCAAACTCTAGCATTTCCGCTGCTTTCGCCCTTCGTGGCCCCGCCAGACCCGGAAACAATCGACTCTCTCTTGCCCTTACTTATATCCTTATCCGAGGACATGCCCCGGCCCTCGACTGCCGCATTCAATTCGTTGACCGCGCTTCATTCATTAACCTCGGACCTGATAAATACACTAAATTACCTATCCGACACCCTGCATATGTCCCGTCAAACAACAACTACCGCGACACGTCGACTAAAAAGTGCCAAGGAGTTGGTCGCCGAGATGCGACGAGAAGATGAGCTTCGTGAAGAGGGGGAGCAGTGGATTCAGCGAGGAAACTGGAGCCAACGTCTAGAGAATAGGGAATGTGCGACTGTCTGCGGTGAAGTCGTGGGCGGATTTGAGGAGGTTTGTAACGGCTGGCGAGCAAGATTGCTGGCGCAGGCGGAGTCTGCTCAGGCATAACCCGGCTGACAGGTGTTTTTTTTAAAACTTCCTTTCTAGAGAGGGGACCCTGACCTTCAAATTATACCAGAGAACAGGACTGTAGTAGCCGAGCTTCGAACTCGGTATGGGCGTTATTTTGCATGGATATGGGGCGTAATGATAGGAATACCGGTTGATTGCAATCTAGAAGAATCTTTCCCTTCCAACCAGGGCGCTTAATCATCTTGCATCATCAACATCTATGGCTCTATCCCTTCTTCCCTTTCTTGTCTTTTTTTTTTTTTTTTTTTTTTTTTTTTTTTTTTTCTTTCTTGTTTTCACCACTTTTTTTACTGAAAAGGTTACTCTGTGATCTCTGCATTCAAGGTTTCTATTACATGCATCAATGCTAGAAATTATGGTTTTTCTTTTTTCTTTTTTT